>CAJQUW010003749.1:0-145190 GCA_907163375.1 Prostheceraeus crozeri
GTAGCACAGCCCAGTCCGCCCCAACATGGGAAGATACCCGGTTTGCCCAATGCCCCGTGCGCTACCCGAATAGGTAGCAGGTGCCCGGCCACCATCAGTGAAATGGCCGTTTTAGTCTAGTTAATCCCACGTAACGCCACATTGCACCGGCGTGCGTAAACGACGTTGGCCCAGCAAAAAAATAGCCCAATGTTGCACACATAAATACCCGTCGTCAGCGCGCATGATTTACCGTGCACGCAGCGGCTCCACACACGAGCCGCGCCGAAATGAGGTGTACCCATGAAGTGCCGACGCGGGGTGCGCTCAATCTTGCGATTTGCTTTTCTGCAATACCGCATTTTTTTCCACTTCCCGATTATCTATCTGGCCACAGCAACAATGGCCGTGGACACTAGTTATGCCGATACATCCCCGTTTCTCTGGCTCAAAATATGGCGGGGGATGTGTACATCAATAGCGTAAGCTATTATATGTATCGCCATAACTAGTGTTACGGCATATGTTGCTGTGCCAAGATGGATAATCGGGAATGGAACTAATGCGGTACTGCAGAAAGAAAATCGCAAGATTGCACGCACCTGTGTCGCACTTCATGGGATAAATCAGCTGAGCTGCAATCTCAAACACTCCCTTCTCTGATTTAATTGGTTAAACTTACGTAGCCGGATAGCTGTGCTGTTTGTGAGATAAATAGACAATTCTGAAGTTCAAATGTGTATGTTCGCATCATAAAAAGGGGACCTGAAACAATCGCATTAGTCACACAAGTATTAAAATCTCTGATACAGAATTACATGATATGAGACTTGTCCAAAATGAACAACGCTGAATTTTATTTAGACATCAACACACAGAAAGATTCATAGAATAAATTAGTTTATGTCGTAATATATCAGTCCTTATTTAGAAATATCTGATGACCTAGTTTTGCAACAACCACACAATCACTTAAAAATGAAAGAAATTAGCTAAATAGCTATGAGCATGGACTGCAGTTGGCCATCCTTTCTTGCATTAGCATAAATACAATTGACACTGACCATCAGTGCCTGCATCGGAGAGAAACTCGGAGGCTTGTGCAGAAAAGGATCAATTAGCTCTTCAAAGCGCAATCCTCCATCTGAAAAAATCTCCTACCTCTAGGCTGACCAGAAATTCTCAAAATGCTACTCAAGAACTAACTAACTATACCCAAAAACAGCGATTCATTTCTATAGGATATGACGGACAACTAGTAAGTATTGTTAATGTTTAGCTACTACAGTCTGGCTCAGCGTACAGTTATTATTTTATATTTGGTTATATAGTAGTATAGAACGAGAGCTATTCAATATTTCCATTAAGTACTCAGCATCTACACTATATCGTTCGATGATTCTAACAGGAAAAGGATGTGATTAGACTTGAATAAATAAACGCTTTTACAATAGCACAAATGTTGTGAAGAGTTCCAATCTCCTCTCCGAAGCTGGCGTCATCTACTAAAAGCCATCTATATCATAAATTTCATTTAACAAGTCTATAGAATTAACTGTCCGGTAAAGAATACTGAAAGCGTGGTAGGGAGTCAAAAAATGACGGATGAACCGTTGTATTATTTTGAATGAGCTAGAGACTTTGATATGAAATTGAATTAGAGTTCGAGCATATTATCAATGCCATTTAAGCAATGTCCTTGAGCAACAGTTTTAAGTAACAAATATTTCCCACTTATTTACAAGACAAAATGAAATTGATAGTGACTTGTTTGTACAGAAGCTGCAGTTTAAGATATGCAAAATAAATAACAGCTACGCGGTAATGATAGTAAATTCACGACTCTGTCTCAACTGCAATTACAGGAAAGATAATTAATCTGGATACGAATCATGATTATCAAGCAACCTGTAAAAATCTGAAAGGCAGATAATAATTATAATATTAGCTATTCTTGGCAATTTTTATTGATCTGGTAAAGAAAGATTTCTGAGTATCATTTTCCTTTATAGTTGAAATCAATGAAATATTATTATTTCTTCACGTCTTTCTACGCACAAAATCAATAAATTATTGACAAAATATATTTTGTCGATTCTTAGGTCTCATCAATTGAGATAAGAAAGACGTCCTAAGTAAAAAATTTTGTGAAGTCAAATGCTAAATCATTTGAAATCTCTGTACAAAAATTACAAAACCATCAATGTCAATGTCGACATCTAACCAAATATACACATATACTAAAGTTCATTGATTCTTGTTGTTACTGACAGAACTACGACAATCAATTTGAGCTGTGGTATATGTGTATATTTTGTTAGATATCGATATTTGACAGTTTGTAATTTTGTAGAGATTTCGAGATATGATTTGGCTCATTGACTTCCTGAATTTTTTCATAGGATTTCTTTCTATTTCAATGACAAAAGTCAGATCGGCGAAAATATAACTTGACTATATTTATTAATTTTTGTGCCGCAAAAAGGACTGTAAAAATTCATTAATTTCAACTCTAATAAGAAATGATTTTATTGAAGGATGAATTTTCTTCATTTTCTGAGGTCATGGTGGTACAGAGGTGATAATACCCGGAATACAATCTAAACAGGGAAGCATAAAGAACTAATCTCCGATGAAATTTTTTGTGCATAAGCAAGCTTCATAGCCTCAATGAACAGTTTTCATAAAATAAGTTGAATTAGATAAAAACTTGAAATTTCAACGGTTCATCGAGCGATGTGATACAGCAATGATACTAGAATAATAAGCTACTGGCGCTGCGTTAGGCGCATCTATGAAAGTGAAAGTCAGAGAAGACCACTCACATAGTCCGAGTCCACTTAGTCCGAGTCACATAAATCACTGTGACTTAACTGCGCTTGGTGCCTCTCCGCCTCCTTCATCCTAAACTCTCGTTTTCGCTCCCCACCTTTGCGCGTCCCCTGTGTTACCGCGTACGCAATATTATAACACAACTCTGCTGGAGTTCTCACTCACATGAATTCTTTGGATATGTTAGGGTCTATCGTTGGTAAACTGCTGTATATTGCGCCCCTGTAAGCACTAAGAACGGTACATGCGGTGTCTTCTTCAGTTAATAATCGTTACACGGGATAAATTTGGCTAGCCTGATTTTTTACGACCGCACAATAGCGCTGGCTATTGTCACTGAAAATGGTTGTTGTCGTGTTTATATGATTCAAGATAAAATAGTTTACATGAGCATCCGGTGGTGGATTATTGGACGGTATCCCAGTTTGATTAAAAATTTCATGTTTCTGGAGATATATGTATTCGCAGTATATGTTTCAGTAGATCTAATGTATGCTCATCATTCGAGTGACTCCGTTGACAGACGCGATGCAATAACAGTTATGATGCAGATATATGCAGGACTTAGGTAGTGAAAAGAAAAATCGAATCGCCAAGTGAGGGTGGTTGTTGTGACTTGATTGTTGTACAATTAGTCATTAAATGATAGGTCGCAGAGTGAAGGATATGATCTTTCATGTAGGAATGTTTGGAACGGTTGTGAACTACATTGTTTGTGGTAATGGTACTGCGGCTTTGAGTACTGTGCCCCCGTTTCAGCTGTTGGGTGTACCAAGGACGGAAATAAGCGGGGAGTGCAGTGTAAGTAAGTAGGAGTAGTCGGTGATCATTGAGCAGGCCTTTGTAAACTGTGGTTTTGTATTGTGCGCCTATATGAATGACCGTATTTTCATTGAACTTTTTTTCAATAATTGAGTATCGTTTAAAATTGGCGCCTTTGTCGGGATTGTATCAATATTGAAAGCGATTTTTTGTTAGACGGGTTGTCAACCTTTTCATCGTATTTGTTGGTTAGATCCAAGCGAGGATTAAATAACTAGGCCTGCTTTCACGATTAGTAATAACTCCCCGCAACAAGAAGATAAAGATGTAAATCGAGCATGCGGGAACAGGTTGCTCATTGAAACCTCCTGTTAGTTAGGTTGGGAAAATTCTTGCAGTAGACATTGATATGAGAAGTGCGCTATGTAATATTGGGTTCGGTTTTTTACATATTATGAAATACTATTTGAGTGGACATTTTTAACGCTTGTTGTCTTTTGCCGGTCTGACAACCGTAAAGCCCACACTTTTGTTAAAACGGTTTTTTTATTTGAATGCTTGTGGTTAGCATTCATCTCTCTTCATTTCTATACGCATTAAGATACAAAGAACCGGATAAATAGCTTCTTAATTTAATTGTCTGAGTGGTTATTGATTAATTTTTCATGAAAATTAGGTGGCAAATAATTGGTTAACCAATGGGTTGATATGGTGATGAATGAAACTATGAGTATCTCCTGTTTATTGTGCATTTACTTCACATCACGACCTCTCTAGCTAGGCCTGATTGTTATTAGGGAGTAGACAACGCGATTTAAAGCATGTACAATATATCTCAAAAACTGCCTCTCAATGGTCATACGCGGCAAACTTGCATTTTTTACGCAGGCGCGAGTAAATTTATGCAGTAAACTATTGCGCTATATGTAAAGAATGAAAAGCACTGTATACATAGATAGAATTTCATATGTGATTACAACTTCCACGTTTAGTTGGTTGGAGGTTGACTGCCTCCTTTTCGGGGCGCTGTATAGCGCTTGTTCTAGAGCCAGATGGTGCAGTCGCGACCATCCTCCATGAATCATGCCTCGTTGGATGTGAAGAGAAAAAAAGCGCTCTCGTTGTCTAATATTACAAAATGTGGCTTTTGTTGCTCAATTAGGGTCTCAGGCCATCAGGATAATTGGAGTCCCTCACAAACAATGGATTTATTATAAAGTACCCTCATGTTCAAGAAGGAAATTCCAACGTTTATGTACTAGTACGAATGGTATGATTTCTTAGTGTCGATGTGAGGATGATTGCAGCCAATTTTACTGGACCAGCTCCGTCGGCATGCTTTTTACTGGGAGCAAATGTTTAGAACGCCTATCGCTTGCGGGATCTCGAGACTTGACACTCTAGGAAAGGGACGGCTCAAATTCCGGGTGCGCGCGTATAATCACTTCCGTTTTTGTGACCGGTATGTCTTTTGTCAACATTTGCTCTATTGACGTAAGGCTTCAATGAATTTGATGCTGAAAATTACTGCAATTTCATTTTTGTATATTAGAATTCTTGCTTTTGATCCGATGTGAGGAACGTTAGCTGTTTTGTTTTGAGAATGCTGATAAATTGTCGTTAAGTACAGGAGTCAATATATCATGCTGTTGTTTTACTATGTTTACATATACAATCATTTTCTACTCGGTTACCAACCTTATTGAAAAGTACATGTGTGTATTATGCGAAGTAACTGAGATAGCATTATTTGCACAATTCAAATTGCTAAATGCTAATCAAATAAATGACGGTAATTTTCCAATAATGCTTCCACAGTCTTTTTCAATTATCAAACAATAATGAAATATTAAAAAATACACAAAACCGATAATACAATAACGAAATTACTGAGAATGACAGATAAAACGAAAATTAAAATTCTGGGATGGAGAAATATCACGATAACTAACTTTAAACTGAAGACTTCAGAAGATCAAAGTAACCACTATGTAGTTAATGTGCATCTTAATCATGTTAACATGCAACAAAGCAGAGATCATTAATTCAGGGATTGTTGTCTTTAGTCTTGTCATCTTAACTTACCGAAAAACTAGCTGTAAGATGTGGCCTTTCAACCCAATTACTTTAAATCTTTCGGATCCGTCCCTCCATCTAAGTTGCACTGCAACTGTACGTTGTCGTGCGATAACACTAGCGTGTCGTATATTCTTTTTCACCAATTCAGATTCATTCCTTCCACCGATAGTCGGAAGAGGCCGACGGACCTAGAATTAAATTAAGGCTTAATTAGATAGTTTCAGCGACCGTAATTGTTATTTCCCGTCTGCTCCGTTAAATTACATCATTTCCGTGTCGATTAAGTTCCCCGCATGGTCAGTATTTAGTATGGAAAACGGCAAAGGCTTTCAAATCTAATAAGCATCTATAGTTAAGAATCTTTATCATTGTGCAATTTTAGCAGCCTAAAAAACAATGTTCTAGCAGATGTCATTAGACACTGATTAGCACGAGTTTGGTAAGCAAGATTGAAAATATGATTCTTTGATGGAAGAGCCACTGGGCAGTTGTTGAAATGAAATAGAACACGGGTATTAGTCTACTTTTGCTACATCTCCCAAGATGCCTTAGGATCGCCTAGACGCGCGATTTCGAATTGTCAAGACATAGTACATATAGTAGTTGCTTTATAATTCCAGCATTTTTAATGAATGTGTCGAAGAAAAAGTTTACTTATGTCTTATAGGCCGGCCTCCCTCTGCATTTACAGTTCTACTATAGTAGAGATTTCATTGCAGAAATTCCATATTGCGAGGTCAATACAGGAAAAGTTGAATGTAAGATAATAACCAGAGAATAAGTAGGCCTACTTTTGATTTTCCATGCTGGACAAGTATGCAATTAGGCATATCTGTAGGAAGATTTTAAAATCAAGCAAGTCATAACTGTTGTATATGTACATTTAATAGTAAATTTCACAAGAGTTAAAAGTAATTTAATGAATGAGTGAGATTGATTTAAAATCAAATATGCGTCTGATAGCGACAGCACATATAATCTAAATAAAGAATGAATTGCTTTTTTATTTTGAGTGAATCTGGGCACTCTTGACTTTCCGCAATAATAGACACCATTTACAAGTTACCAGCTTCAAAATTCTCGAACTGCTCTCGAAGTTCGATTTCATCAGATTCAAGCGTATATTTCATATCGACCAGATTTCATTTCAATTTATCATTATACCAGTGCAACGAAATCTGGTACTACTTACTTATTTCCATGCTCACTCTCTCCAAGGCCCCGACGAGGGTTTCAAGTCGATGAATGAGAGATTCAATAGTAAGTTCCATTTTCGGGTAACAGTCAACCAAAATTTTTGAACACTTGGCCAAATCAGTGATGAGTTGATGTTTAATGGACCACCACGCGATGATTTTATGCCCACCTCGTCCACCGGTTGAGTTGTGTGAGATATTTGGAAGGGAACGCTGAAACTAATTTTGTTGTGTCAGCGAGCCGAGATTTACTGTGTTGTAGTGTCGGCAAATATGGATCAATCCTGTAAGAAATTATGCACAAGTAACTGCGATTATGTAGATTAGCAGTTGTTAGTGCGATTGTTCATCACACAGTTTGGCAGACATTGTCAGAAAAAAAATGTAGGCCCTAGATACGTATATGGGATGTCTTTGAAGCAAGCCACGAAAATGAAAATCTGCATAATGTAATAGAGAATGATTTAAATATTGGAGTTCTAATAGTGTCAGTTAAAAAATAGAAAGAAGACCTGAATAAGCTGCATATCATCCAACTATCAGGTGAATCATTAGAATTCCTTAGGTTCACATTATGTCAACATCGACACAGCTCCCAATTTAAGATCGCAGTCATACCGGGTAAATTCGAGATTTGCAGAATAAAAAAGTTAGTTAGATTGAATTTTCCACAAAATAACTATAACTGTTCGACTAAATATAATTTCGAGAATCAAGGTAGAGCCTAGCTATCCATCAAAGGCGTAACTTGTTATCGATTATAGAAATTTCGTCGATTCGACCTAATAATAGTGGGATAAGGGAGACATTAATTTTGTGAAGTAATGTCCTTAGCATTTCAGCGATTTGCTCAGGCACAGTGGATGGCGAATTAGACCTACTTTTAATGATAAATCAAGAATATCAACTTTAAATTTCAACACAATTTCCCATAACCTCCTAAACTAAAGAATGGGGCCATATTGATACTTTTTAGAAGGTATATTCGGCCACTTAATATTTGTACTAGAAATGTCGGATTCTACACTTTTGAGAGCGCTACTTTAGCGAGGAAATATGATCGACCGGGTGGCGGGCATTTGCGGTCTCTGTTCACTCTGCGTTTTGAGGTACCCCTCTGCTTTTCCTATCACCATATCCAAGAAAAGAGTGGTGTCAGCCCTGGGGGTTTCAGATGTTGGAAGGGTAGATGGGGGGGTGTGGAGGGAGTGGTGATAAGGGAGAGTTGTAAAAAGAATATGGGTGTGTGTCAGGAAAAAAAAGGGGAGGGATAAAATGTGTGGTGGGGGCTAGTGGGGCCTGAGAGATTGGGAGCGGTGTCCCAAGCTCCGACCTAAAATCTTGTAACCGCTCTAACTTTGTGAACGGCTGGTCCGATTGACTCGCAACAAAAAAAATGTCGTCGAGCAGTTTTTTCTCCTCTTTTCAAAAACCGATGTTGCTGTAAGGACAAAATCCGTCCACTAGAAACCAAAGTTTGAAGTTTGTTTGGGGGGGGGGGGGGGGGGGGGAGGTCAGTGAAATTTGATGAAAAATGTTTTGGTGACGGTCCCAGGTCGAAATTCCACACTTTGGAAAATTTCAAAATTTTGACCATACAAAGCCACTCTGACACTTAGGATTTTTTCAGGTGAGCGAGCTCCGACCTAAAATCTTGTAACCGCTCTAACTTTTGAACGAAGACAGATAGGAACAAGCCGATTCTTTCACTGAATTTGTCTCACTCTTAGCTTTCAAACGAGCTATCGCACGACAAAATCCGTCCACTAGAAGCCAATATCGAAGCAAGCTGTCCAGAGGGGGGGGGGGGGGGGGGGGGGGGGGAGCGTCAGTGAAATTTGATGAAAAATGTTTTTGGTGACGGTCCCAGGTCGAAATTCCACACTTTGGAAAATTTTCAAAATTTTACCCATACAAAGTCACTCTGACACTTAGGATTTTTTCAGGTGAGCGAGCTCCGACCTAAAATCTTGTAACCGCTCTAACTTTTGAACGAAGACAGATAGGAACAAGCCGATTCTTTCACTGAATTTGTCTCACTCTTAGCTTTCAAACGAGCTATCGCACGACAAAATCCGTCCACTGGAAGCCAAAATCGAAGCAAGCTGTCCAGAGGGGGGGGGACGTCAGTGAAAATTTTTTCTCTCCGATTTCGCTGGAAACATCCTTCCTAACCCAAAATTTCACGTAGATTCCGAATCTGGCCTACGTTTTCTCATCCGATGCTTCGTTTGGGCGCTACACACCAAAAACATCACACACTATAGCCTCAAGACTAATCCTGGCGGTCGCACACGTCAACCTAGACGGTCGCCACGTCCACAGGCGGTCGGACCTCGCCCACCCGAGTCTCACACTCTGTCGTTGCAGAGGGGGGGGGGGACGTCAGCGAACATGTTGTGAACGTGGACCCACCTGGCCGGCACACCACGACAGACCACAACCTCTGTCGTTGCAGAGGGGGGGGGGGACTCAGACACGAAGCACCACGGCGGCCGACCACGACACTCTGCCGTGCCAGAGGGGGGGGGGACGCAGCCACGACGGCGGCCATCTTGCGCTATCCAGTATTTGTCACTTGCTTACTACTGTGGCCGGCACCTGCTACCATTCGGGTAGCCCACGGGGCCATTGGGCAAAACGGTATCTTCCCATGTTGGGGCCGACGGGGCTGTGCTACTTGGGGTTTTTTCTCCTCTTTCAAACGAGTAGCTGTAAGACAAAATCCGTTCACTAGAACCAAAGTTAGAAGATTGCTGTCGGGGGGGGGGGTCAGTGAAATTTGATGAAAAATGTTTTGGTGACGGTCCCAGGTCGAAATGACACACTTTGGAAAATTTTCAAAATTTTACCCATACAAAGCCACTCTGACACTTAGGATTTTTTCAGGTGAGCTCCGACCTAAAATCTTGTAACAGCTCTAACTTTTGAACGGCTGGTCCGATTGACTCGCGGCAAAAATGGCGTCGAGCAGTTTTTTCTCCTCTTTCAAACGAGTAGCTGTAAGACAAAATCCGTTCACTAGAACCAAAGTTAGAAGATTGCTGTCGGGGGGGGGGGGTCAGTGAAATTTGATGAAAAATGTTTTGGTGAAGGTCCCAGGTCGAAATTCCACACTTTGGAAAATTTTCAAAATTTTACCCATACAAAGCCACTCTGACACTTAGGATTTTTTCAGGTGAGCTCCGACCTAAAATCTTGTAACAGCTCTAACTTTTGAACGGCTGGTCCGATTGACTCGCAGCAAAAATGGCGTCGAGCAGTTTTTTCTCCTCTTTCAAACGAGTAGCTGTAAGACAAAATCCGTTCACTAGAACCAAAGTTAGAAGATTGCTGTCGGGGGGGGGGGGGGGTCAGTGAAATTTGATGAAAAATGTTTTGGTGACGGTCCCAGGTCGAAATGACACACTTTGGAAAATTTTCAAAATTTTACCCATACAAAGCCACTCTGACACTTAGGATTTTTTCAGGTGAGCTCCGACCTAAAATCTTGTAACAGCTCTAACTTTTGAACGGCTGTCCGATTGACTCGCGGCAAAAATGGCGTCGAGCAGTTTTTTCTCCTCTTTCAAACGAGTAGCTGTAAGACAAAATCCGTTCACTAGAACCAAAGTTAGAAGATTGCTGTCGGGGGGGGGGGTCAGTGAAATTTGATGAAAAATGTTTTGGTGAAGGTCCCAGGTCGAAATTCCACACTTTGGAAAATTTTCAAAATTTTACCCATACAAAGCCACTCTGACACTTAGGATTTTTCAGGTGAGCTCCGACCTAAAATCTTGTAACAGCTCTAACTTTTGAACGGCTGGTCCGATTGACTCGCGGCAAAAATGGCGTCGAGCAGTTTTTTCTCCTCTTTCAAACGAGTAGCTGTAAGACAAAATCCGTTCACTAGAACCAAAGTTAGAAGATTGCTGTCGGGGGGGGGGGGGTAGGTCCGTGAAATTTGATGAAAAATGTTTTGGTGAAGGTCCCAGGTCGAAATTCCACACTTTGGAAAATTTTCAAAATTTTACCCATACAAAGCCACTCTGACACTTAGGATTTTTTCAGGTGAGCTCCGACCTAAAATCTTGTAACAGCTCTAACTTTTGAACGGCTGGTCCGATTGACTCGCGGCAAAAATGGCGTCGAGCAGTTTTTTCTCCTCTTTCAAACGAGTAGCTGTAAGACAAAATCCGTTCACTAGAACCAAAGTTAGAAGATTGCTGTCGGGGGGGGGGGTCAGTGAAATTTGATGAAAAATGTTTTGGTGAAGGTCCCAGGTCGAAATTCCACACTTTGGAAAATTTTCAAAATTTTACCCATACAAAGCCACTCTGACACTTAGGATTTTTTCAGGTGAGCTCCGACCTAAAATCTTGTAACAGCTCTAACTTTTGAACGGCTGGTCCGATTGACTCGCGGCAAAAATGGCGTCGAGCAGTTTTTTCTCCTCTTTCAAACGAGTAGCTGTAAGACAAAATCCGTTCACTAGAACCAAAGTTAGAAGATTGCTGTCGGGGGGGGGGGGGGTAGGTCCGTGAAATTTGATGAAAAATGTTTTGGTGAAGGTCCCAGGTCGAAATTCCACACTTTGGAAAATTTTCAAAATTTTACCCATACAAAGCCACTCTGACACTTAGGATTTTTTCAGGTGAGCTCCGACCTAAAATCTTGTAACAGCTCTAACTTTTGAACGGCTGGTCCGATTGACTCGCGGCAAAAATGGCGTTGAGCAGTTTTTTCTCCTCTTTCAAACGAGTAGCTGTAAGACAAAATCCGTTCACTAGAACCAAAGTTAGAAGATTGCTGTCGGCAGGGGGGGAGGTCAATGAAATTTGATGAAAAATGTTTTGGTGAAGGTCCCAGGTCGAAATTCCACACTTTGGAAAATTTTCAAAATTTTACCCATACAAAGCCACTATGACACTTAGGATTTTTTCAGGTGAGCTCCGACCTAAAATCTTGTAACAGCTCTAACTTTTGAACGGCTGGTCCGATTGACTCGCGGCAAAAATGGCGTCGAGCAGTTTTTTCTCCTCTTTCAAACGAGTAGCTGTAAGACAAAATCCGTTCACTAGAACCAAAGTTAGAAGATTGCTGTCGGGGGGGGGGGGGGGTAGGTCCGTGAAATTTGATGAAAAATGTTTTGGTGACGGTCCCAGGTCGAAATTCCACACTTTGGAAAATTTTCAAAATTTTACCCATACAAAGCCACTCTGACACTTAGGATTTTTTCAGGTGAGCTCCGACCTAAAATCTTGTAACAGCTCTAACTTTTGAACGGCTGGTCCGATAGACTCGCGGCAAAAATGGCGTCGAGCAGTTTTTTCTCCTCTTTCAAACGAGTAGCTGTAAGACAAAATCCGTTCACTAGAACCAAAGTTAGAAGATTGCTGTCGGGGGGGGGGGGGTCAGTGAAATTTGATGAAAAATGTTTTGGTGAAGGTCCCAGGTCGAAATTCCACACTTTGGAAAATTTTCAAAATTTTACCCATACAAAGCCACTCTGACACTTAGGATTTTTTCAGGTGAGCTCCGACCTAAAATCTTGTAACAGCTCTAACTTTTGAACGGCTGGTCCGATTGACTCGCGGCAAAAATGGCGTCGAGCAGTTTTTTCTCCTCTTTCAAACGAGTAGCTGTAAGACAAAATCCGTTCACTAGAACCAAAGTTAGAAGATTGCTGTCGGGGGGGGGGGTCAGTGAAATTTGATGAAAAATGTTTTGGTGACGGTCCCAGGTCGAAATGACACACTTTGGAAAATTTTCAAAATTTTACCCATACAAAGCCACTATGACACTTAGGATTTTTTCAGGTGAGCTCCGACCTAAAATCTTGTAACAGCTCTAACTTTTGAACGGCTGGTCCGATTGACTCGCGGCAAAAATGGCGTCGAGCAGTTTTTTCTCCTCTTTCAAACGAGTAGCTGTAAGACAAAATCCGTTCACTAGAACCAAAGTTAGAAGATTGCTGTCGGGGGGGGGGGGTCAGTGAAATTTGATGAAAAATGTTTTGGTGACGGTCCCAGGTCGAAATTCCACACTTTGGAAAATTTTCAAAATTTTACCCATACAAAGCCACTCTGACACTTAGGATTTTCTCAGGTGAGCTACGACAGTGCACCCTCCAAACCTGGCCGGCACACCACGCCAACCTGGCCGGCACACCACGCCAACCTCGACAGCACATCACCGCGAGCTACGACGGCCGGCCAGAGGGGGGGGGACGTCAGCGAACCTTTCGGACGCACTTGGCCGGCACACCACGACACTCTGTCGTTCCAGAGGGGGGGGGGACGTCAGACTCAAAGCACCACGGCGGCCGACCACGACACTCTGCCGTTCCAGAGGTGGGGGGACGTCAGCGGCGGCGGCCATCTTGCGCTATCCAGAATTGGAGTTTTACTTACTACTAGAATAATCTGCATGTACATGCCTTGTAGATTATAAGTAAAAGAAAACTCTTAATGAGAAATAAGCTTCCTAGAGCACCAATGCAGCTTCTTATAGCATGCATTTTGAGAAAAGTATTTCATTCTTCAAATTTGATCAAGGGCTCTAATTTAATATTTGGTCTTTATCATTCAAAATTAGGTGCAAAAGTCACTTGTTATAGTAAATTGCATTTCGCATTGCAAACCTATGGAATGATTGGCGGATGACCTCCAGATGATCGCCTGATTAGTGATGTGATTCAGTGTTTACTAATAATGCCTGAGAAAATGTGCTCTCTCTCTCATTGTCTTTACTGCCATGTAGCACATAAGAAAGATAAGAAACAATAAGCTTTTAACATTAGTAGTAAGCAAAACTCCACTTCTGGACCGCGCAAGATGGCCGCCATCGCTGACGTCCCCCCCCTCTGGCACGGCAGAGTGTCGTGGTCGGCCGCCGTGGTGGTTCGTGTCTGAGCCCCCCCCCCTCTGGAACGATAGAGTGTCGTGGTGGACTTGGGCGACCGCCAGGATTAGTCTTGAGGCTATAGTGTGTGATGTTTTTCGTGCAATCTGCTGAATGTTGGGTTGTAAAATGGGTTGTTTCGAGTGGAAGGAGTGGTCGGATGAGAAAACGGAGGTCGGATTCGTATTCGGCGTGAAATTCTGCATCGGTAGGGTGAGTTTCAAGGCAATCGGTGAGAAAAAATTTTCAACATTTTTCGAAAAACGACAGAGTTAGAATTTGGGACGTTTTGGTGTGTAGCGTCAAAACGAAGCATCGGATGAGAAAACGGAGGTCAGATTCGGATTCAGCGTGAAATTCTGCATCGGTAGGGTGAGTTTCAAGTCAATCGGAGAGAAAAAATTTTCGGCTGACGTCCCCCCCCTGGACAGCTTGCTTCGATTTTGGCTTCCAGTGGACGGATTTTGTCGTGCGATAGCTCGTTTGAAAGCTAAGAGTCAGACAAATTCAGTGAAAGAATCGGCTTGTTCCTATCTGTCTTCGTTCAAAAGTTAGAGCGGTTACAAGATTTTAGGTCGGAGCTCGCTCACCTGAAAAAATCCTAAGTGTCAGAGTGACTTTGTATGGGTAAAATTTTGAAAATTTTCCAAAGTGTGGAATTTCGACCTGGGACCGCCACCAAAACATTTTTCATCAAATTTCTCTGAACGAGGGGGGGGGGAGTCAGTGAAATTTGATGAAAAATGTTTTGGTAAAGGTCCCAGGTCGAAATTCGGAAGTTTTAAATTTTTCAAAATTTTCACCACACTGGAGCTCTCACACTTAGGAATTTTTTCACTTGTGGCATGTTGCATGCACATGTGCTGACGGACCAACTTCCCGTGGTCATATGAGAATGGTTCAGGTGTCATATTGTAAAGAATGATGAGACGAATCGTTTGCAACAAACCGCATGTCGCTACGATGAATACTTTCGGAGATAGAGCCATTTTAAGTTTTCTTCCGAGCATATATAAACCCCCGACAACGTAAGTCTGATCACTTCATCGAAAGACGAGGTAAGCGACGGTCGTCGCTCTGAGCTCCCGATATCGGGTTGCAAAGGACTCTATCTTTTGAAGTAGGCAAGCTATCTTCTTACTTCAAAGTTTGTATGATAGAGTTTGATAGTGTCTTTACTACTGACAAAATTTTTTAAAAGTAGTATGAGTAGTAAAATGCGGAATTTTTTAAAAATTCTTAATTTTCAGTTTTTTCAAAGTTTTAACATATAGACTAAGGTTTTCAAGTATCCTGAGTTCAAATCTGCTATCAGATTTGAAATTTAACTAAGTCTAAGGCAGCTTTGAGGGGTTAGATCCCAGCTACTGATCACTACCTTTGACTCGGCGTTCCTGTTACCACTTCGGGGCAGTGACAATGATGTCTTCAGCTGTAAAGAGCGGGTATCGGGGAAGATCTCTCACTTCCCTAGTGATCAGTACAAGGCCTTCGGGCTGTCGGCGGGATCGAGAGCCACTCACTACACTCAAATCTATCATTCCTCACTAAGTGTTATGCTTTAGTCTGTATACTACATGATTCCAAACTTATACAATTTTCATTATCTTACAGTTAACGATAAAATCGCAGCCATGGTCAACAATGACAAAAATAAGAAGTTCCACATTAAAATGTGTGTATGCGGCCGAATTAACCGCCGAGACGGTCTCAAGGACCACATCAAGAAGGCAGGGGCCGACCACATGGTTATCCTGAGTAGGGTTGCCTGTGTGAAGTGCAGGGTGCTGTTGATTGTTGGGCAGGAGGCCGAGTTTTATTTGAGGCATGGTGAGTGCACAGGAGGGTTGGTGACCGATTTGAGATTTGTGGAGTTGATGAATGCTGAGAAGGAGCGAATGTTGGGGAAAGAGGCCAAGAATGTTGTTGAGAATGCTAGTGGGAATAATGTTGAGAATGCTAGTGGGAATGCTGTGGAGAATGAGGTAGAGAATGCTGTGGCCGGTTTGAAGGCTGACAAGTGGCGGAAGAGAGTGTTTGAGAGTGATGATGAGGATGATGTGGATTTGGATAGGGAGCGAGTGAGGAAGCGTGTGAGGAAGTTGAGCTCTTCATCGTCGGAGGTATCCAATATTGTTATTAGCGACCCCCCGAAGAGCTCATCTTCCCCAATAGTGAAGGGTGGTGGGGTACGGAAGCAGTCGGCGCGGTGGGATGAGGACATGGAAAAGAAGCATGTGTCGCAGCAAGCGGCACATGCTTTGTTGGTAGATCGCTACGAAAGTTTGAAGAAGGTGAATGAGAGAACGTTGAGTGAGTTGAGTGAGCTGAAAATGAAGGAGGTGAAATGTAAGGAGGTGGCAGATGAGAATATCCGTATGAGGCGTGTTGTGAAAGAGTTGAAGGAGAATGTGCGAGTGTTGGAAGACAAGAATGATGAGTGTGAGAAGAGGGCGAGTGCTGCGGAGAGGAGAATGGGAGAGGCAGAAGCGAAGTTTGAGGAGATGATGAAGGAGATGAGTGTGTTGAGAGCGAGGAATGTTGAGTTGGAGAGGACTGTGGCTCGGCGCGGTGATGAGAGGCAGGCGTATGAGAAGTTGGAGCGCATGAGGGATGAGTGGGAACGTGTGAATGAGGATCGTTTGTTTGAGTTCCACATCCCTATTCGGGATAACCATCTGGCCGGCGAAGTATTGGTAAATCAAAGCCTAGACGAAAGTATAGTATGCTATAATGGTCATTCGAGTAAGAAATGCCTCCACGCCACTCTATGTATGCGCGGGCATCTCCATAAATTTTCAATCAGGACGCCCGCGAGACTGCCTAAGGATGACTAACTTGGTAAGTGAAAAGCAAATAAGATAGTATATCCTATTCTAATACATATCATTTTCATTGCAGATCTTTGCCTGCCTTCACCACCCCATCAATTCACTCCCCAGAACGAACCATCGGCTCTCTTAAGGGCCACCTAGGGGCAAGACATGATAGAACCTCCTCGCGGTTTGCCCTGGGCAGTCTTCGGACTGGCGAATACTATCATTAAGTTGAATCTGCTATCAGTCAACTTGAACGTTGCGTCGCGTTAGAGGGGTATATAAACCACTGCCTCTCATTTCATTACATTTCAATCATGCAGACGCCGAACAGTCAAGTCAGCTCTCCTCGCGGACCGCAGTTAAGGCCGCGAAATTTATTTGAGGAGTTTGTCAGGCTAGAGGAGCAAGACAGAGTTTTTAATAATCTTGCTCGGATTGGCAATCCGATGACAGCAACTGCTGTCAATCCAACGGAATGGCGCTACATTCCAATTTTTAGCCATGTACCAGTCAGTGTGGAAGTCGACAGTGCTACCAAAGAGAGAGTCAAAGACTCTCTCAGCAGAATTGGTAGGGTGTAAGATGACGTTACTCCCGAGAATGAACCATCGGCTCTCTTAAGGGCCACCATGGGGCAAGACATGATAGAACCTCCACGCGGTTTGCCCTGGGCAGTCTTCGGACTGGCGAATACTATCATTAAGTTGAATCTGCTATCAGTCAACTTGAACATTATGCAGTCGATTGCTATCCCTGAAGCATTCTGATTCGCTGTTGAGCAATTCATTGTTGAAAACCCTATATAAACCAGAAGATTGTAGCGCTTCTCATTCAATTTGAAGTCACGATGGAAGCGACATTTACCGACAACATTCCCGTCTTCACCGATGAAGACAACGGCATTCCCGAGTTCGTCATCCTCGACGAGTGGGATGAGGAGGATGAGAAGAAGGGGAAGATCAAGAGGATCGTTTGGACGGATGGGGTGTGGACTCCAAATACCACTCGCATCCGAAAGGTGCCAGATGCACCAGTACGACCTCGGCGGTATAGGGTCTATGACAACCTAACCGTCATACCCATTGACTATTCAAGCCAATAGTCATCTTGTTGCTCCCGAGAATGAACCATCGGCTCTCTTAAGGGCCACCATGGGGCAAGACATGATAGAACCTCCTCGCGGTTTGCCCTGGGCAGTCTTCGGACTGGCGAATACTATCATTAAGTTGAATCTGCTATCAGTCAACTTGAACGTTGCAAATGAAGTTCGGTGTAATACTTCCTTTCGACGGGCGTTCCTGTAAAGGGCGGCGGTGAAACCCGTAGCTATGTATACCGCAAGGGACATTCGGCAATGGTCAATCTTGTTAAACCTCTCTGCGTCATGTTTGCAAGTGATTGCCTCTGTCTCAACGTAGTATGCATTCGCGCCAGGGCGACATTTAGCCAACTGTCGAAGGTTGCCTAAAACTTTCCATTGCATACGTTATGAGAACCATGAGTTCTACCTGTCTCTATCAATGAGACGAATTGATGAATGGAATGAAATGGGAGGACACTCACGCGCCACACGCAACATAACACACTTCTCTCTTCCGTAGTCTAACAAGCTCTTTACACATGGATCGCAGTCGATTGCTATCCCTGTATCAGAAGTGTAAGCTATCTTAATTTATTTGACACTATTTTATCTATCATCATCGCCCATATGATATTTTTTAAGATTTACAAGTTAGACTAAGCGTGCTACTATTTCCAAATGAAAAAGTATACATGGTTAAATCATCCACTTAAGCCCATCCGTAGTCTAACAAGCTCTTTACACATGGATCGCAGTCGATTGCTATCCCTGTATCAGAAGTGTAAGCTATCTTAATTTATTTGACACTATTTCAACTACCATCATCGTCCATATGAAATGTTTTAAGATTTACAAGTTAGACTAAGCGTGCTACTATTTCCAAATGAAAAAGTATACATGGTTAAATTATTCACTAAAGCCCCATTCAAGTAAGTCAGTATGAAAGCAAAGATAATACGAAATAAAAATTTATTATGGCATGTATTTCAAAAGGTCTTCATCGTCAATATCGTCCCAGAGTCTGGCTTCACATAGATCACAAAAACAGTTGAGCTGCTTTAAACGTTCTTCTGCAGCATCCCTCACTTTCTCAATGTACGCCCACTCCGCCACGGTTCGCGGTTGGGAGTTAGGGGTGTACCACTCCCATATTTGATGCAAGTGCGACTTGCTGGTCATCTCCATCACCCCTTCGGCATCATATTGTAAATATTTCCACCGTATGCCTGTTAGGTCGGGCAACTCCTCTTCATCCTCCTCCGATAATGATAACTTTCGTATATTGTCGAGATTGTATGTCTTCTCCACCTTCACCTTTCTTGGTGCATTTGGTGTAACGAGCACCTTTGCTGATGTACATGAAGAGGAGAACTCCAATGCGGTATTTGGTGTTGTTGGAGGACTTGTCATGTTGTCTTTGAAATGCTGACTTTGAATAATGATAACTTTAACATTTTTCTAATTCTTAAGTATACACAAGCAGCAAATCAGAATGAACATCCAATGAATGAAGAGAATGAAAGTATATAAGCAAAGTGACATTCGTGTCATTTCACTCTGTCTTTGAGACGTATAAGTGAAGTGTTCTCTAGCAAATTCTATATTTGAGGCGTACAAGTGAACTGCTCTCTCGTGAATTCCAAATTTGAGACATATTATTTGAGTGAAGTCTCTATCTTGTTGAAGTATCAACCTTAAACTTGATTTCGTTGAAATGGTAAGTTGAAAATTTCTTCACTCATCTCCGTCAAACGTGCGGTTAATAGCATCTTCCTCAATTTCAGCCATCAACTTCATCACCAACGCCCTCCCTTCTCGAGGAAAGTTTAGAGTCGTTGAGTCAAGGTAGGTTGTAACAATACACTGAGACTTGAACAGAGATGATAGAATGATTTCTCTTTCAGGTGATGTGAGTTCCAGCTCAGGACTCTCGCGACAAGGCAACGAGTGGGAATGTGCCGACTGCGGACATATGTTTACAAGGAAGCACAGTCTCCTTCGACACATCAAACAACGTGTGTGTCAACGCAAAGCGGCGTCAATCTCCGGAGGTGAAGTTGATTCTGACGATGACATCTCCTTTCCTTGCGATTTGTGCCCTCTTTCTTTTGATAGTCACTTTCAGCGATCTTCGCACAGACTTCAACACACGCATGCAAATGATCACTACACCAACGGTACCTCTACCATCTCCCTCATTAATGTTTCACATAATAATTTAGTACGCGACTACTGCATGGAGTCCAATACTCAAATAGTAGATTTTCCTGAGTGGCTCCTTCAAAATTCTAACATTATCGAAGCGCTCTTCAACAATTTAGACAATTTTAGAATGAAGGCGCTCATCTACCTTAAACTAAAATATATTAAGATAGATTTTCAAACGGGTCAAGTGACGGAGAGAATACAGTTTCATGTTCCTTCCTCTTCCGCAACCGAAGTTGTAGACTGCGAGTCTTGGCTAAATTTTCACATTCAATGTTTAAAATCAAATGTAGATAAATTCAATCAACGCGACAGCGCTCTCATTTTGATGGTGTGGACTCAGCCATATTCAAAATTTCACTATTAGAAAGTCATGCAGCTCGAGGTACATTTAGACTACCAAAAACGTTGTATAATAAGAAAGCTGTCATCAATGTCGATTGTAAATCACAGTGTTTCAAATATGCAGTCCTATCCATCCTTCACTATAATGATATCAACGCACATCGAGATCGCACCTATAGCTATAGACAGTGGGAGGATGAACTAGACTTTGAAGGTTGTGATAGTAACAACATGAAAATCAAAGATGTAGAAACGTTCGAAAAACATAATAAGATTAGAATTGTCGTTCACGTGTGGGAGAAGGGGTTGAAGGGTGCTCGCTATAATTCACGTTCAACTTGTTATGAACGTGTAGTCAACCTCTTATTAGTAAAACAAGATGATAGCGAGGAATGGCACTACTGTGGTATTCCCAAAATCTCTCGCTTGTACACTCACTTGGGGCACTCTAAAAGAGGTGAACATTTTGTATGCGACCGCTGCATCCGCTCCTTTTGGAGTAAAGATAAATTTGAAACTCACTATGAATGGTGCAAGCGAGGTAAATTACAAATGGAACGCATGCCCAAAGATAAAATATTTTCACATAGGGATAATGGTGACGAATTAAGTCCCCTGCGTGTCATTTACGCAGACATAGAATGCTACATTGATGATATCATCCACAAGCCAGCAGCCATATCCTGCTATGAAGTATGGCATGACCACTTTAGGAATAGACAAAACCAAATGCATACTTGGCAAGGTGAAGATTGCATTTCAAAATTTCTAGAATTTCTCGATAAAGCTGCTAAATTTCAACAATCATATGATTCCCAATTGCAGCGTATGTCACTACATATGTCAGATGAAGACAAACAAAAATTTGAAAGTTGCACATCCTGTCCTAAATGTCATAAAACGTTTGATGACGATAAAATTAAGAAAGTGCGTGATCATGAGCACATCACTGGTAAATTTAGAAACGCACTCTGCTCCAAATGTAACTTTTCACTTAGGTTGAGACGTCGTGTACTACCCGTCATTTTTCATAACTTTAAGGGCTATGACAGTCATATGCTCATAAAAGGAGGGTTGAGCCAGATGAAATCGTGGCAGTTCAATGTTATAGCACAAACGAGAGAAAAATTCATGGCAATGACAGCAAAAGTACCAGTAGATAAAACTAAAGAAAATAAGACAGTCTTCTTCGAAATAAAATTTTTAGATTCATTTCAATTCATGTCAGCGTCACTAGCTTCTCTCGTTCGAAATCTCAAGTTTCTTCCCCATAGTCAAACTTTGAAGAAACACTATCCAAACTTAACGGATGAAATAATCACTCGCAAAGGAGTCTTTCCCTATGCGTATTTTAGCTCAATGTCTAAACTAAATGAAACAACCCTTCCTTCCATTGACAAATTCAAAAACGATTTGACGGGTGAAGATTGTCCAGTAGAGGACTATGAACATGCTCAAGAGGCATGGTTAAAATTTGATTGTAAAACGTTTGGCGATTATATGATCGCTTACTTAGAATTAGATGTCATTTTGCTGGCTGATGTCTTTCAGGAATTTCGACGAGTGGCATTAGAAGAAGACAAATTAGATCCTGTCCACTTTGTCAGTCTACCAGCCATGTCCTTTAAATCAGCCTTTAAAATGACTGGTGAGACCATTCATCTCTTACAAGACCCGGAGATGTATAATATATTTGAGCGCGGAATACGCGGTGGTCTCACATTTGTAAATAAACATCATATAAAATCTGAAACAGTAGGTGATGATCATATCCACCTAAAGTACTATGACCAAAATAATTTATATGGAAGTTCACTGTCTAAACCACTACCTCATTCCGAGTTTAGTTGGTTAAAACAAGATGAGCTTGAGTATTACTCCAACCCTTCAAACATACTGAAGATTCCAGATGAAGGTGATTGGGGATATTATTTTGAAGTGGATTTGATTTATCCAAATAGCATTAAAAATAAAACTGCTGATTTCCCACTCGCACCTGAATCTGGTGAAGTGACTGAAGATATGTTTTCACCATTCATGTCACAATTTCATAATAACTTAACAGAGTGTGGACAGCCAAGGTACAAACCATGCCGCAAACTTTTACTCACCCAATATGATAAGAACAATTATCTCGTACACTTCTGCATACTAAAATTCTATTTAGAAATGGGCATGCTTCTGAAGTCAGTTCACCGCATTATCAAATTTAGACAGAAAGCCTTCCTCAAACCCTACATAGATAGTAACAGTCAAAAACGTGCACTAGCCCAAAATAATTTTGAAAAAGATTTTTATAAATATAAGAATAATAGTCTTTTCGGAAAGACCATGGAGGATGTTAGAAAACGTATGAATTACAAACTAGTCGTTGATGATCAAAAATATCACAAATTGACCTCATCACCTCTTTTCATTGATAGAGACATCATCGATGAGGATCTTGTAGGTGTTAAAATGATTAAATCAGAAGTTGAGTTGTGCAAACCCATCTATATTGGGCAAGCCGTTTTAGATTATTCCAAGCTTGAAATGTATCAACTCTTCTACAAAATATTAAAACCATGCCCTCTCGTAAAAGAGGTTCGCTTGCTGGGTGGTGATACAGATAGTTTCTTTTTAGGAATTACCACTCAAAAAGATTTAAATTTTAATGAAGTAGGCAAGTCATTAGAAAAATATTTCGACACATCTAACTACAATCCCACTCATCCACTCTATTCCATACAGAATAAAGCCAAACTTGGTTGTTTTAAGGATGAAACAGCAGGAAAGGAAATAGATGAAATGATTCTCCTGCGTCCTAAAATGTATTCCATGAAACTAAAAGAATGTGCAGATAGTATTAAGCGTGCTAAAGGTATATCAAAATCCATTGTTCATAAAATGAAACATCGGTCCTATAAGAAGGCCTATAAAAATAAAACTATAACGTTTGTAAATATGACAATCTTAAAATCTCAAGTTCATACTGTGAAAACGTACACGTTCAAGAAACGAGCACTTTCAGCATGGGAGGATAAGAGGTGTTGGATAGGACATAACACATCTCTTCCACATGGACATCCTGACACAAACATACCTCCACCCAAAAGAATAAAACTCACGCTACCACATTCAGGAGATGTATTGACATAATCAACTTTAACTCAGTATTTTGATGTTACTTTTTGTAGAGATCGTTTCGCATGAGATCGTTTCTTCCTTGTGAATATATGCCTACAGTCAGCCCATTCCCCCTATATCTGTGAAAAGACTTTTTCATATACATATTTTTATTTCAATAAACATATCACAATAACTTCACTTTGTTTTCCGAAACACTAACGTTATGAGGGATTTAGTATCTTTCACATGGATACACTCTTGTAAACCATTGGTAATTTTGATAGCAATAGAGGGTATAGTTTGTTTGACGACGGGATGATAGAAAATAGATTCAAACATCTTCTCGACTATTCCATATGAAGCGTCTTTATCATGAATGAAATCACGTAAAATGTATTCTTTTTTCTCGCCAACAGAAATAGGTAAAATCAAATCACTTTGAATGTAAAGGTGCTGTTCATGTTTATCAAGTGTCATTGGTGTTTCTATACCAATCGTATGCGCAGCAGCAAACACAGTTTGTAGCATTGAAAAGCCAAAGAGTTTTTTCAAATTTTTACTCAATTGACATTGAATGTCATCACCCAGTTTCAGAACAACGCGTTGATTTTCAATTGAAAACGAAATGTGGTGTGTCTTTGCATCATATTTACTTTTCATCACATGCTTCAACTTCTGTTGTATATAAGGATTTACTACATGAATGAAGCTTTCAACTGTATGATATAGACGCGGCATTATATTGATAGCAACTTTAGATTCTTCATAAGACTGGTAAATTTTCTTGATGTGATCGCCATAGATGTCCACCCACCATTCATCATTAACTGAATCAGCTTTAGTGTGATATTCATGAGAAGCATACACCACACCGCTTCCAATAATAGGTGTTGGATGTCTTACAAAATGACGCAAGGTTGGAGAGAAATAAACTGTAAGTTTGTCATTATATTTCTGAATAACCAACTTATTTTTGTCCGCCATAATTTTTTCTCCATACGTCTTACCCACAGTCTCATTCCATCGTTTTACTAACTCAATAAGTGATAAAG
Source organism: Prostheceraeus crozeri (assembly GCA_907163375.1). NCBI lineage: Eukaryota > Metazoa > Platyhelminthes > Polycladida > Euryleptidae > Prostheceraeus > Prostheceraeus crozeri. The sequence goes on from CAJQUW010003749.1 coordinate 24,341, forward strand.
GTTGAACACCACGCTTTTTCAAAATGATGCGTTCTTCACATTCTACAACATCTTCATCAAATATTTTAAATCTATAATGAAATTTGTTGATTCGATTTGGATAAACTTTTTTAACATTTGCAGTAGCAATTGACGTTAGATGTAGTCCATGACCAAAACCAAGATGTGGATAGAATTCATTATCCAACCTCAGTGTAAGACCTTTAGTAAAAGAATGAAAGCGGAGGAACTGTCTCCCACTTCAATGATAGATAGTAAACTCATAAGCTTTCTGATTTTTATTCTTCATGATGGAAGTATTACCACTGTTGAATGCCTTAATAATTTTCTCATTCCCAAATGGCTCATAAGAATCTGATTTTATCTGAATCCATTCATAGTTCCACTTTCCATCTGATGTTAAATTGTATGGGAACTGAAATGCATTATTCATCGTTATTCCATCATGGGTGCGAGGAGTCAATATCATTTCTTCCAAATCATTCACATTCTGAATATTGCTATCATAGCAAATACTAGAAACGCCAACCTCCCATTCACCTTCTAAATGCAGTGGCCGATTTAATTCTACTCGATAGTCTGATGGTTTATTTTTGGGAAATTTATTCATAGAAGCATTACTGGGCAAGTAGATTAGAAACGAGTCCTTATTTTCACTTTCCATATTATTCACATTGGAAAAATATATTAGCATACGTTTGCATTAACTCTTCATTCGGAAATGGAGTGTGATACTTGTCACAGCATCTTTATGAAAAGGAATCAACGCACCAGCATCGTCATAAATGGCAATATCAATTTGTGGGATGTAGTTTGATTTCAGCTTTGTATAATGCACTTTCTTGAAAGTATGCTCAGATAAAATACTGCAGCTTTTTGGCTGGTATGGTATCATTGCTAGCAATGGAGCTTCAACATCTCCCACACGTACATCTTCACCAATATTGGAATATATCTGAAAATAGTTAATACGACGCGATAGCGACATGTCTGCGCTAGCTTTGGTTACAGTACCACTTTTAAAGATATTTTGATCAAAACCCAAAATGTCCATTAGAGTTTTATCCATAATTAGTTCAATACCTTTTCCACTTATAGTGAGAGACAAAGTACCTTCTTTTTCAGAAAATAAAATATGTTGCTCATTAATCACTTCATTTAAATAATCTACAACCAATTTAACCGAAGTAATAATGCGAGGCATCAACACTCTTGTTTCATGTAAGAAACCACCAAAAGGCTCTACACACTTTCTGTATAAAGATACGGCCCATTCTGTATCAAATTGATTTGACCTTTCACATGGTAAATGTTGCATATCAGATTTTCCATGAACAGCTGCAGAACGATGTCGTAAGAACTGATGAAAATCTTTTGAACAAAGTAATACTAGATCATCATCATTTAATTTGCTTATTGCAATATGATTAGATGATTTAATATAAGTTAATGTTGCCACTTGCTTGCCATCAACTCGAAGGAGATAATTAAATTTCTTCAATAATGTTTCAGGAGTCATGTTTGTCTTTCTTGGCTTAATCACAATCTTCTTCACCAACGTCTTCTCATTTCTTGGAATAAGATCTACATAATAAGCTTCCTCTCGATATATTAACTGTTTATGACCACTTATGTGGTAATTAACGTTAAAATTATCATAGCTTGTTAAGGCGCTAGCGAGGTAACCTAAATCATTTCTTAAACTTGGACTTAAACCAACAATCCAATCTTTCTCAACTACATGATGTACATAATTATAATCATCATTGTGCGGAGTAAATTGGACAATATGTTTACTCGCTTTATTCAAGAAATCATATATAAACTTTTACATGATAAGAGATCTTTCTTTGGCCACTGTGGAATGTATACTCGTCACCCCTTTTCACATTGATAAGCAGCTGTACGCCTCATATTAATAGTCATCACCTCATGATCAAAAGTATAGACACAGTTGCTATAAACAAGTTGAGTGACACCCACTTCCCAATTTCCATTTAGCTGTTGTACATGATCAATGGGAGTAGAAAAGAGTGCGGCTCGATTACTAGTAAATCTCTTTGTAGCCGCATTGCTAAGCAAAATATGATAAAACGACATTTTTATATTGCTAATCTGCAACTTTGCATAACATCATGAAGACTTGGATTTTGGACTCTCTACAATATATCAGAGTTGATCGTGATGGAAACGTACATTTCAAAAATTCTCATGGTCATACATCAAGAGGAATTACATTAACATGGCGACAATTTGTCAACCTCAATGATATCATGAGGGATTTGGAATATTTTGAAACATTAAGATTCATCTCCTTGGGTGATCAAGTTTGGCTTCAACGTCGCAACAATGAAATTCAAATCTGCCATTCTCATTCCGCAAACTGTTTCTCATTTCGCAAATACAATTGGGAGAAGTATAGAAGATACATACATCGCTCCATCATGACATTTATTCGTCGTGAGTTCATCGCCCTACTATGCAAATCTTAATCAGACATGACTACCACACATCATGAGTTGGAAATTAGATTCCCTACAACGTATTGAAACGGATCATGATCGAAACGTCTATTTCAAAGATTCAACTGGAAATGTGAGAAGAGAGTTTGCTTTATCTTATCGTCATTTTCAATCTCTACATCATATCATGAAGGACTTGAAATACTTCTATATGAAAAGACATTCACGTATTGGAAATCGCATCTGGCTGCGCGTCAACAATCGGCGAATTCAACTCTATCATTCCCAACTTCATACTAACTTCACATTTCATCAAGGTAGTTGGGAGAAGTATAAAAGGAAGGTACATCGCTCAATTTACTCATTCTTTCATCATGAAGCGCCATCGCTACACCATCGTCAACATTCTCCGTCGCTTCAGACTCTACACCAAAATCGATCTCACAACATTACACCAACAGCTTCCAAACAGCAAGTATTACCCGGGCCGTCCTCAAATGCTAGTGGTGAAGATGAACAATTCACGGAATCTTCAACTCTTCCCAAATGGGACTGTACAGATTCTCGGCGCCCTTTCTCATTCATCGGCGCAGTCAATGCGCTTAGAGCTACAAAGACTACTACGTCGGATATGGAAGAGGGAGAGGTGTGTGATGTCGAATCTGACTGTGGACAATATGGTGATCTCTACTCAATTGAGTGACAGTCTATCATTTTTGAAGATTCGTACCAGCAGTTACAGTTTGTGTTATGAACCCGAACTTTTTCCTGCAGCTCTCATTAGTTGTTGGTTACCTGTGCATGTGGCAATCTTTCATAATAGTAAAGTGATCATTACTGGACTAAAATCTCATGTACAAGCAAATGTGATCCTAGACTATCTCATTGAGTATGTACGTACCCAGCGGATTGTAAAATAAAAAACAATTTTTCCAACATGATGTTTTTATTTCAAATCATGATAGAACTTACAAATCATTTTTTCATTAGAGGATGGATTACATGAAAAGTTTTGAATAACAGATGCAAATCGAGATACATGTAAACGTTTTAAGATGAAGTACAGTACAAAAGCACCACACGTTGATGAAAGTGGATGTTGTAGTATGCGTTCATTTCGCTGATATTGACGCGTATGTTTTCTCAACCACTGCTGTGTTGGTATATTTGGAGGTTGAGCAAGAGAGTCAAATAGTTCACCACGTCGGTCTTCTCCAATAAAGATCGCTTTCCAATGCTCACCGCCTAAATTCTGTGAATGAGTGTTTAGCACAATAAAGATGGGATAGTGATTTACTGCAGGTGGTAAGGTATCGAGTGAATAGACATTATCGAAAGCTTTCAACGTCGCTTCGTCTGCATTACGCTGCACTTTAGTCTTAATATCGTCAGCAGTCAACCAACTCATTAACGATTATACTGAAGAATCACGTCACGATACTTTGCAATTTCAATATTTGAATCGAAGACTGCATAAATTAATACATTGATCGTCTCAGGTAGTGTTCTTTTGAACGTCAAATCCAAACGAATATTATGAGGCACGTTCGCTTGACGATAGGGTGCACTAATATCGCTGTCAGCAGTCAAATCAAATGCATAAATAGTATATCCACTCTTAAACTCTTTCATAGTCAGTCCGTTGGTGTCATCCGTATTGTAAAAGCCAAAGACATCCATAAAATCAACATAACTGCGCATAAATTGATCCGAAGCAAAATCTGGTTTGTAGGGTGGACCAGGATGACTCACACCATTTACACGTAAAGCAATTTCACTTAACTGATTGTGTTTAAAATTGAAAGGATTCTTCTTTATATTACCATTAAATGCATCATTTTCAACCATTGCCACCATGAGGAGCTTCGGTGCTTCCGATGGAAAGAAGCCATCTTTCATGAAACTCTTTTGATCTTTCGGAATTGTAAAGGTGAGAAGCTTTGTATGCTGAACGGGGTAAATGGCATTTTGGCGGTTAAGACCTTCAGCATGCCCTCTAATGACACTTGGATTCGGTACTACTCGACGAATGTAAAGTGCAATATCTTCCACATGAATTCTAAAATTGTCAACTTTAGCAAATGCATTCAGCGCAAATTCAGGCTTATTCAATGTCAGCTTGAGTCGCATGCTGGTATTACAGAGTAAAAACTTTGACTGTCTAAAGAAGTCTAAATTCAGCGGACCATATAGCTGACATACTTTACTATCTTTAATCATAGCAGATCGCTTTACAAAGCCACTGTTTGTTTCAACATCAAATTTTCCTGCTTCATCTCTATACCATCCCATGGCTTCCATATGACTTTTTTGTGCTGCTGGATGAAACTGTGATACATGATTGAAATATGATTTATAGGGATAATCGCTTTGACCACCTTCCACCTGCTGCTCTCCAATCGTTAGAGAAACATCGCGAAGTAATGTAGTCAATGGTAAATTGTTCAGTCCAACTTTATGTGTATCGTCAATAGCAGTTCCATCTGTTTGCTGAATTCTAAACCTCAAATCAAGCATCGCATAACTCAAATCTATGTAGTCATCACTACCACCAGGAATAACAAATTCAATGGGGCCAGCATTCTCAGCTGTTCGAGGATGATAATCTACAATACTTGAACTAAGAATATCTGTATGTATGGCTTGTTGATCAAACAAACAAAAACCGGAAGTTTTACACTCCATGATTAGAAGTTATAGCAGCGTCGTCGTTTAGCGCCTGATGAATGATTAGAGCCTCTGCGACGTTTGCGTGAATGCCTTTTGACTGAAGATCGCACCTTACCAGCTCCGCGATGTTTCCTCCTTCCTTTTTTCATTCGTTTAGGTGATTTCTTTCCTTGAGTAACACCAGCAATGGTCTGCTTCAATGTTTTTAAACCGCGTTCCTTCCCACGATTCAACAAACTGCTCTTAAAACTTCTACCTCTGGAAAGATCACTAGCAACATCACCAGCAAAGCCAACGGCATTACTTAAAACATTTCGTTTTAAAGATCTACCGACATTGGATATGAGAGGTGCTACAACAGATTTCAGTGCACCAAGTATGCTACCTCCACGTTGGCGGCGAGCACCGATGTAAATTTGTCCTCCGCCACTTACATAGGAGGGTCGTGAATAAAATGAGGCAGTTGGATTCATAGCTCAAACCCTAAACATTGTTAGTTACAACTTTGCATGAATCACTGTCGATCACTTAGATGAAAGATGTCGGCACGACGCATCCAAGAGTTCATACTTGAAGGATAACCAGTCCATTTAACAAGACACCATTCTTCACCTTGCCGTTTTTTACATCGAATGATTTTCTCTACCAAATATGTTTCACTTTCAGTGACTACCTCAATCTCATCGCGGTAAAAGCTACCCTCAATTTCTTCATTATCGTAATCTTTCAACTTGTAGGTGGTCGGAGAGTCTTTTTGATTAATCCTTGATACTGTAAATACCTCCTCTGTCCAATTCGGGAGGTACCCTTTAGCAAAAACACTTTTCACTTTTGAGATACGAACTTTATCGCCAATTTTCACATCACTTTTCACATGAGTGCGTTTACGTTGGAATGATTCGCGCACTTTATCTACATTGTCAGCATTTACATCTACTGGTCTGAGTCCAATAGAACGATGGATAGAGTGGTTGTAGGCATGGAGTGTATCTTGTAGAACCTTTGTCCAATTTTGTGTCAAGTTGGCAGTAAAATGTCGCCACAAGCGATTTTTTAATGTGCGATTAAAACGTTCAACGAGTGCAGCTTTATAAGCACTCTTTACACTAAACAACTCAATGTCATGCCTCTCAAATAATCTTGTCACATGCTGATTTTCAAACTCTTTTCCTTGATCACTCTGAATTCTTTTTGGAATGCGACCTTCTCGAAAAATTGTTTGGAATGCTTTTGCTACTCCTTTCCCTTCTTTAGTTTTTAAAGGTTGAGCCCACGCATAACGCGAGAAAATATCAATGACGGTTAAAATAAAATTATTGCCCGAGTTATGTTTTGAAATGGAGGCAACATCACACAAATCTGCTTGCCACTGTTCATCGATGTCATGAACAATATAATGGCGGGTGCGGTACTTCTTTTTCGCTTGTTTGTGGAGTGTATAGGTAGCCTGACCCTTTAACCATCGTTTCACTTGTGATTGTGGAAGACCACTCGCTTTTGATAATTTCTTGATAGATGCAAATCCTGCCGGATGTTTTACATCATAATAGATTGACTTCAAACGTTCAGTCGATGACGACTGACTCTTTTTCCTCCTTCTCATCTTTTTGTTTTCTTGCCTTTCTACATTTACAACAACTGCAGCATTTAGCTTTAGCGGTTTTGCGATCGTGTTCACATTGCTTAGGGGTTTCATTATGAGAGCTGGCGCAGCAAGTGCAAGTGACAACGACATTCACCTCTGGCGGCTCATTACATGGCAAGCAACACATCTGCTTCATATTAATAGTCTGAGAACATGTATTTCCTAGGAGGAGCTGTTTTACGTTTTCCTTTTACCAGTTTTAGTGGCGATGTAGATCTACGTCGAGTTCTTCCTCTTGTTTGCTTAGTGAGTGTGGGAGGGGATGTAGCAGGTGACGTCTTAAACCAATTTGTTGGCATTTTCATCGCCTGAGGCATTGGAGTAGTAGCCACTGTTGAATCAAGTTCTTTCAATGTCTCATTATTTAAAGCAAATTTTGGCACATTATGCTTTTTCAATAGTTTAAGAAAGTATGACCAACCAGGTGGAACATAGCCCTGACGGCGCTTTCTACGTGTCGCATACTGAATCAAGTCTTCATAACGTGAAGCATCAATCACTTTATTTTCATCTGTAATGATTTCTCCTCTATCATTTACATTGAGATGGGGCTCAATACTGTTGAAAAGAGATATGGCATGTGCGCGAGATGCTAAAGGTGTAGCAGTCGATACAGAGTCACGCATCTTATTCTTCAAGTTTTTCAATTGCTCAACAGTTTCCGATTGTAATAATACAGCACGATGTGGATCTTTGATGTGAACATTTTGCTGATAATCTATTTCTTTCCTATACATTTGATTTGCAAGAGGTTGCTTTACTTGCTGCATGGCAGTCAATTGTACATATTCATCCTGAGGAATAACAATCATGCGAGAATAAGAACTCATAGTTTGTAGATAATCATGGGAGTTTTCAAAATATCACTTCGAAATCTAAATTCTTCCGGACACTCTTGCGTAAAGTCAATGAATAAGTAACCGTATGGTTTTTCAGTAGCTGCTTGAAAAATTTCAATTAAGGCTTTTGATCCTCTGGATGCAACTTGTCGCGCTAAAATTTCAAATTGACTTTTATCTCGCGGATTCTTGAAAATAGCATAATAGTGTGTATTCAGGTTTCGTGTACGAGCTTCTTTTCCATCAGGAAACAAATTTTGTGTGATATAGATGATAAAACACCTTTTATGGTGTGCTGCGCGAGTGAACATATCTGTAACATCTTTTGAATTCTTACTTTCTTTTAATAAATCATCCAATACAACAACATCATTAGACTGAACTTTATCCACTGGAATAATTCCTTCATGTCGAATAAAGTTGCGACTTTGCAATTCCTGAAACAGCGACGGTTGATAAATACCATAACACCAAATCACTCGATTGATAGGTTCCTTAAACAACTCCCTTCTTTTATCCAATAAATTCAGCGTGAAAACAGTTTTACTTGCATGAGATGGACCTGATACAGTCAGAACTTTATCACATTGAAGTCTGAAATCCATTTTATTACTTTGAGATTCAACATTTGCATAATTAACGCTTGGAGCCAAAGATATTACCCAATAGGTTGCCCACGGCAGGAGCTATCATTGGAAGTATTGCTGAAAGGAAACCGCCCTTTTGTGTTAGAGTTTTCCTCTTTCTTTGAAGGGTGACTTTAGGATTGGAGATGAAACGCAATTTCGTAGCATATCGCTTAAGTAACTTTCGTTGTTTTGGCGCTAATTTCTTCGTCCTCAACTTCCTCACATGAGAAATAATTTCACAAATGAATTTATCGTTAGCATGTCGTATAGCATTGTATCGCTGATTTGCTTTCATTCGTCGGAGAGCTTGAATGGCTGAAGAAAACTTTTGACTTTTACGTTTCGTCATTTTACGTTTCGCCATTTTCCGTATTAGTCTTTGCTAAAACCTATCTTTACCACATTTGCATAGGTACTAACTATTGCGACATAAGTGACACTCGAAATGAGCAATATCACAGTGGTTACATTGGCAAAGTTGAATGCAATTACGTATGAAACAGCGTTGACAAAAAGCATGCTTACATCTCTTGAAGATGCGCTTTTCATTTCCATCCTTTCGCTTACATACATCGCAACACATAGTTTCACCGTTACTGATGTCTATAGCAAGTCTTTTTGAAGATATGAATTTGCTAGCCTTTTCTAAATAATAGACGCATGTACAGAAGGAATATACTTCGAGAGTGAGCAGACATAGCTCGAAAACCAGTTGTGCCACAATCAAGTACCACTGCATTTTCAATTTTTCTTTATGGAAAGTTGAATGTGAATATCTGAAATCGCTTCAATCACTAGACTGCTACCATGATGGTTAAATGCGTTAAGACGTTCAGCAATTTTTATCATATGCCTTTTAAAAAATTCTTGGGGGTGATCTACCACTTCCATTGAGTAAGAAGCAAAATGGAAAGAGCGACTTTCCACCTCTTGCTTTCCAAAATGACTAAACTTAATTTTCGCAACTAATCGCGCCATGATAATGCTATCAGAGAATGTATTCATTAATTCTAGAAAAAGAGTGCTAGCATCATCGACCACTGCTTCGATGTCGGTCTCATCTTTATGAAATTTTATCACATAATCTTGAACAGCTCCTTTTAAACTTTGCCTATGAAAACGTAATGTTCCGCAGTCGTTTGAGAAAGACATGATCGCCCTTTATCTAACCCATCCATTGCATGAAAACAACAACTCTTCTCATAGTAACATTTATTGAATAACGGTAACAAGCATGCATTATAAATCAATGGTTTGAAAGAGATAAAATAGATACAGCTGATAACTATCATACAGCGAGCAATGATAACCATACAGGACTTTGGCAGTGTTGAGGTAAGGAGGAAAGAAGCATTGGTTATGAACGTAGCTACTACAACGAACAGACAAAATAGGAACACACAAATCCTTAAAACGTTTCGTGACTTCATGATAATGTTGATTCACTCTACTATCCCAAGGCGGGAGCAAAATATCATCAATGATTAGATTGGGAAATAATTTCCTCTCCTTACCAGGATTATTACAAAAGATGCGTATAACATTGAAAGCAGCTAACCATCGTTTAAAGTCAATAAGAAGAGCACTTTCACAAGAAAAGCCATAGTCTTGCAAATATTTCAGATTAAGTCCATGAATGTGTTTTCTCGCCCATTGATCAACATTGGGATCGCAGTTGGCATGTTGATGATAGACACTAACAATCTGATATGTCCAATTGTTCATAGCAATAGCACTGAGCTCCTGTACAGGTTCACCCTCACAATCCATAAAAATGATGATAGAAGCCTAAAACGGAAATTTACACATCTAAGGAAACGTTCTATAACATATTACAAAATGAAGAATTACATCGATGCTTTTCACGACAAAATACACAAATGATATGATGGCAACGAAGAAGTAAAATGTATCTAATAAGACCACGTCTACGACACTCAAAGCACATAAGCGAATTATCATAGGGTAGAGTTAGGAAAGGACTAGCAATTCTCCTTCTTTGATTTGCGTTTTGATGTAGCATTCTTCTCCGACTTGCGCTTCGTACCACTGCTGTTAAGGATTTGATCAATTATGTCGTCCACGTTGGGTGGTTTCGGAATATATAGGATGGATTCCATATGCATGGAGAGAGAGGCTATTTTATTATCCTTGTGTCGACCATAATATAGCCCATTCACTTTGAAAAGGATATCCCAAGTACCTTCTCCGAGCTCATCACATCTGATGGGTATTGAATGATCTCCATCCTTCTTATAGTAAGTACACCAATGTGATACCGGTAGGCAAATGTGATTACCATCCCAAATCTTTCTATAGGGAGTATCCTTGTCATCTCTCGCCTTCCACTCTTGAGCAAGAGGAGTAGGAATGTCCATATTTAATGTCACGTACTCCTCAATAATATCAAGTTGGTGGCGAATGTACGGACTCACGGGGATCAGTATGTAGTCCCCATACTGATTGTGCATTATCTTGACATCCGTGGAAGGGAGCATTCCCGTTTGGAGTACTACGCTATGATCATCATAACGCAAGGCTTGTTTAAATTTACGCTGTAGCGGTGTAGGATTATGTACCTTGGTTGTTTCTTCCACTGGCCTCAGTTGTAGATGATCTGACCGTAGCGAACCTTGTAACGTTTGACCGCCATTTTGTCCTACTAGTGCAGCAGATGGAGTAGATGCCTGAAAATGAAAAAAGATTGTATTAAGTTTACGTTCAAGGGAGGAGAGGGAGGGAAGTAGCGACTTACCATTTTAGTTGGATAATAGAACAGGGAACTAGGGAGAGAGAAAATGTGCGTCCGTCGCTCGTGTGATTCAACGATGGAATGATTCTCACTGTGGAAGGCTCGCTATTTATAAAGAAATGCTTGATTCTCATTGGATGATGATCCTCATTAGACAATAACATCAAGCTGATTCCAAATCTGGCCTCCGTTTTCCAATCCGATGCTTCGTTTTGAAGCTACAGCCCAAAACGTCCCAAATTCTAACTCTGTCGTTTTTCGCCAATGTCCCAAAATCTTAAATGGCGTCTCACATCTAAACGAAGACAGATAGGAACAAGCCGATTCTTTCACTGAATTTGTCTCACTCTTAGCTTTCAAACGAGCTATCGCACGACAAAATCCGTCCACTGGAACCAAAGTTAGAAGATTGCTGTCGGGGGAGGGGGTGGTCAGTGAAATTTGATGAAAAATGTTTTGGTGACGGTCCCAGGTCGAAATTCCACACTTTGGAAAATTTTCAAAATTTTACCCATACAAAGCCACTCTGACACTTAGGATTTTTTCAGGTGAGCGAGCTCCGACCTAAAATCTTGTAACCGCTCTAACTTTTGAACGGCTGGTCCGATTGACTCGCAACAAAAAATGTTGTCGAGCAGTTTTTCATCCTCTTTCCAATGCAACTCGAACGAACAAAATCCGTTCACTAGAACCAAAGTTAGAAGATTGCTGTCGGGGGGGGGAGGTCAGTGAAATTTGATGAAAAATGTTTTGGTGGCGGTCCCAGGTCGAAATTCCACACTTTGGAAAATTTTCAAAATTTTACCCATACAAAGTCACTCTGACACTTAGGATTTTTTCAGGTGAGCGAGCTCCGACCTAAAATCTTGTAACAGCTCTAACTTTTGAACGAAGACAGATAGGAACAAGCCGATTCTTTCACTGAATTTGTCTGACTCTTAGCTTTCAAACGAGCTATCGCACGACAAAATCCGTCCACTGGAAGCCAAAATCGAAGCAAGCTGTCCAGGGGGGGGGACGTCAGCCGAAAATTTTTTCTCTCCGATTGACTTGAAACTCACCCTACCGATGCAGAATTTCACGCTGAATCCGAATCTGACCTCCGTTTTCTCATCCGATGCTTCGTTTTGACGCTACACACCAAAACGTCCCAAATTCTAACTCTGTCGTTTTTCGAAAAATGTTGAAAATTTTTTCTCACCGATTGCCTTGAAACTCACCCTACCGATGCAGAATTTCACGCTGAATACGAATCCGACCTCCGTTTTCTCATCCGACCACTCCTTCCACTCGAAACAACCCATTTTACAACCCAACATTCAGCAGATTGCACGAAAAACATCACACACTATAGCCTCAAGACTAATCCTGGCGGTCGCCCAAGTCCACCACGACACTCTATCGTTCCAGAGGGGGGGGGGACTCAGACACGAAGCACCACGGCGGCCGACCACGACACTCTGCCGTGCCAGAGGGGGGGGACGTCAGCGATGGCGGCCATCTTGCGCGGTCCAGAAGTGGATTTTTGCTTACTACTAACATTGCTGATTGATTTATATTATGTGCAATGTTTTTCGTCACAGTCTAGCCTATTAATTTATTGAAAGTCTTAAAATTTCTTGTATTTTATCGCGATTTCTCATCCGTGAAAAAACAATGGACTAGAGCTGTCCAATAGCAAATTAATTTTTGACTAAATAAAGTTTTGCACGATCTTATGGGACAAGCGAGACAAAGTTGATCGAGGTGTGGTAAGGTTTGAATGTAGAAAAGCAATTGAAATTAAAATAAAAAGGTAAGATAATCTTCTTAAGATAATAAATCTTCCTTTGCTGCTTTTGAAGTCCAACAGTCATCAACGAACATTCTTTGACGGTTATGTGTACAATTTCGAGCTCACATCCACAATTGCGTTCAGTTTAGTGACCAAAACTTAACTAATGTCAGTTAGCTGCTAGCTCAGGAGATGATGAGATAACGGCACCCATCAATATACATGTACATGTATGCCCATGGAGTAAGTATATTAGGTAGAGTAGCAACTCAGTATTAGTTAAATCCCCAATGTGGATGCAGGTTCGATTTTATTACATGAACTCGAGTTGAGACCTATTTACCACATGTGAGATATGCAAATTTTTACATTTTTGGAGAAATCTGCACGAATTTGACTGATCATGATAGCAATGCAGAGGGAATAATTATTTTACAAACCTTACGTGTCATGACAACCTTGGAGAGGTAAAAGGTTGCTAATTGAATTAGTAATTAAGTGGGTGACTACTTTAATATGATCAGTCTTAGAAATAAGAGTTTTTTTCTTGAGCATGATCACATCACAGGCCACTACCTGCCACTGAGAGAGCAAAAAATTATGATCAAAGACATTGATCATAATAAACTATTTTTATATTTTAAGACATCAAAATGTTTTTTATGAAAATGGGTCCGCAATATCACCCAGATTCAAGAAATGAAACATAAATTTAGTGAATCATAAAATCATGCCGATGAATATTGAATTAAAAACTTGAAATTTCAGTCAATTGAAGCTGGGACATTCCCATAACGACGTCTACATGTTTCATAATTTTAATAAACTTATAGTTAATAAGACTTAAGGTTTGTCCTTAAGAGGACAGGTGGTGCGTTCCCACCGGCAGACATTAAACGTTCAAGGCGCGTCAAACTTTTGACTATCCTAGGACTACATTTTAGAGCCAAACTTGACGAGATCGGTGTGGAGGACCTTCCCACTAGTCCATTTTTCACTCAGCGCTTCTAAAGCGGGGCTGGACCTTACCCCTAATGGTCCTCTGACTTGTGATCCTCGACAAATGCATGAATGCATGAAGGTCTTTAAGCACAAAGACTTGACGGATCTGATTGCGTGCCGGGCGGACCTACCCGGGGGTCCATAACATAGCGCTATACGGGCTGGACTTCACCCTTAAGTGTACGAGATCGTACAAGGCCGCTTAACAAGTGATCTCCTTGGTCAAAGTTTCAGGCTCGATTGATTAGGAACTTATATATAAATAGACACTTAGTAATCACCATGTCAACCCCATGGAGACCAGTAACAGACACAGTCCATTCATCACACTAGGGTAGTTAGCGATAAAAAAAACGTTAAAACAAATAAAACAATAGCCAGTCGTCAGCAGGTACCCGCCTGGTTGCGTTTCGGCCCCTCTACCTGAACGCTCAAGCCCAGGCGGGCGGGGCCCCGCATAAACTTATATGCGGCTGGCACTCTAAAATCAATACAGTAATGATATGTGTAATAATAAGTAATACTGATAGTAATAGTAAAAACAAAAACAAAACAACCGCAAAAGACGGATACATCCAAAACAAACTAAAATATATGTGTGAAATACTGAAATGGTAGGCTATAACCAATAAAAAAAAATGTTAAGAAAACAGTGTTAATTATATTGTTTAAAATGCGCACTGCGATGTCAGCTGCCTGGCTGAGAAATATCCAAACTTGACTAGAAAATTGTTATGACCGGTTAGGATTTTCTCAGTACATGCCTTCATTTTAGACTTACAATATCCTCTGCTGCTCATCACAAAAAGTGTCATATTAATTCGTTTAATTAGATCTTCAAGATGTGAGCAGATGCGACAATAACGTAAAACCTGGCCGGCAAATACATCAATTCCCATGTTATAAGGTATTGCACTGTCTGGAAATGTCAACAGAACAACAGGGAAATCAAAATCTTCCACTTTATGATATATTGAGGTTCGAAGACCGTCACTACACTCTAAAAAATTTTGGTTTTTAATTGGTTCTCCAGAAAACCACATGGATTTCCAGAAAACCAAATGGTTCTCTGGAAAACCAAACTGGTTCTCCAGAAAACCAAAAGGATTTCTGGGAAACCAAATGGTTCTCTGAAAAACAAAACGGTTGTCCAGAAAACCAGTTTGGTTTGCAATTATATTGGGTTGGGTCAACCAGCAGATCAATTTTGATGCAAGAGGCAATCAATAAAAATTGCAACGTTTGACAGCAACAATCAAATGATTGCGACCAATTAATGAAAATGCAATTGATTTTTGATGAATCCTGGTTTATGAGCCTTGGTACGGTAAGGGTTAAGTGTCGTGAAAATCAAATTTGATTTTCTACATACTATTGCATGTCGAAGGAGATCTTCTATTGACAGATCTTCGTTTGTGTAGAGTTGTAGACGGACATTCATGTTAGTGATAGCAGAACTACTGATTTCTCAAAAAGTATATTAGATTATTAACCACGCGGAATCCTGATCTATCAATAGTGATATGAATGATGGATTATTTGAGGATGATTTGAAGTGTTCAAAGTTGTGCTGCTTAGAACCTATTCCCAGCCTATTTGTATTTCACATTCTCATTTCACACCAGAAATTTAAATTTCATGGACTCATTAAACAAAAACTCTACTTTAGAATTGAATGTTGGGCAGTTAAGGAATTTTATCATTTTCTCTCTCTCTCTATTAACACTCCGGTGTCTTCTTTATCATCTACTGAAGGCTAACTCTCTTTCATTCACTGCTTCACATATCGTGATTCCTCGCACTCTCTTATCTCGCTGCGATGACTTGGCCTAAATTTAGCGAGCGGAATCTCTCCAAAGGGAAAGACACTTTGCTTTTAACAGAAAGCATACTTCTTTGATAAGTTTTTACAGATGTACGTGGTGCGCCCAAAAAGTTTCCGGCCTTAGCATTTTATAAAGCGAAAAGATTTAATCCAATGACGTTTTTATTTAGTACATTATAGCTATTTCTCAAACCAATTGCCGTTCGCGGCCAAACACTTTTCCCAGCGAACTGGGAGTGCCTTGAAGGCATCAAGGAAAAAGCGGGAGGTAATAGGCCAAAACAGTTTCTTACAGTCTCTTCCAAAGCTGCGGCACTTTCAAAATGAGTCCCGCGGAGATGGCGTTTCAACTCGTTGAAAAGGCAATAGTCTGATGGAGCCAAATCCGGGCTATAAGGTGGATGCTTCACAAGTTCGAAGCCCGCGCTGCCGATCTTCTCCAAGGCAGCTCGACAAGTGTGCACTGGAGCGTTGTCCTGAAGGAACCAATGAGGCAGACCTCTTGGCTTGCGAACCTTGCTGCGGACCTGCTGAATCAGCTCACCGGTCACTGTCTCCTGTCTTTGTAGGAAATCCAGGAAGATGATTCCTCCTGCATTCCAGAAGGCAGTCAGCATCATTTCTCTTCGGATCGCTCCAGATCGTTGCTTCCAGACTTTGCCTTCATCAGGCCTGCGCGATTTCAGAGATTTTCGCCTGGATTCAGGTGCGTACAGGCTCAGTGGCGTTTCATCAACAGTGATGATGTTCCTCAAGAAATTATCGCCATGGCGGCGATAAATTTCAAGATTCACTAGGCAGGCTTCACGGCGTCGGGTGCACATCTCGGTGGTCAAGAAGCGCGGAACAAAGCGAGACGAAACCTTGTTGAAGCGCATTTCGTGCAGCATCTCGCCAACAGATCCTTTCGACAGTTTCAGAGACTCAGCAAGCTGTCTTGTTGTCACCTTCCTGTCTTCAAGGACCAGTCTCTCCAATTTGGCGCGGTTTTCTTCGTTGTCAGAAGTCTTGGGGCGGCCTTCTCTTTCTTCGTCAGCCACAAGTTGACGTCCTCTCTTGAACTCGGCAATCCAAAACTTGATCGTCGATTCTGACGGACACTTGTCTGCGTAAGCAAGAAGCAAGTTCGCTTTAATGTCTGCACTTGACTGACCAAGCAGAAGACAAAAACGAATCGAGCTTCGATACTCTACTTTATCCAAGTGATCAAGTCGCAATGAAGTCATCCTTTCAGTGCGCTTTCACGAGTGAAAATGATTTTTGACTAAGTGCGTTCGCTGGTTGAAATCAGATGTCTATGAACAGATGTCAGATCAGATATCTATGATCCTGACTGTTTCTAGCTCTCAAAGAACCAATGTATTGATTTCAGATGTTTACTTTAGAAATTGAAAGGAATTTCTGTCATTGGCCGGAAACTTTTTGGGCGCACCACGAATGTACAAAGTAATAAATCATTAATAAAATTGCCATTGATTTACTGATAGCAAAATCTTTCTTTACGAAAAACAATCGGTTTCGAGGATCTACATTTGTGTCGTTGCCATGACGTCAAGAATGAGGTGAGTCTGATTTTCTTCCTTCATTGACGCATTTGTTCTAGTGACCGTGTCATGTACAGTGACTTAAACGTGCTGTCATCTTATTTCTTGTGGTACTGTGAAATTTGTTTTGGTTTTCAACGTTTATCCCTCATTGCATTGTGTATGGAATTACATATGATCCACACAAAACGTGAGTATATCAGAAGATTTTAACAGTTGTTTCCAACAGTCCTTCATGTACTGTATAGCTGACATGCTTAAATACTCTTTGCAATTCAATCTTAAATTACTTTATTTAATTATGAGTGAATATGAGTATTCATGTAAGTATTCCCTTATAAATTATTCGGGCATCTAGCAATTTTGTCGTTAAATCTCATGACTACCGTGACTACTCTGTTTGTAGCCTACATGTATGTAGAAATCGCTTACAATACATGTATACGAACGATTTCATATTCATGTTCGACCACTTTTCAAAGCTTTTACAAATCCCTATGTCTAACTAATATGATGTATGATATCAGCCTTATAGCCTTGTAGAATATATATGAAGTCCTATATTATCTGCTGAACATTGTAGCTTTATACAAGTTTAATTTTAGTCTTGATGAATTTCCAATTTGCCTCATACATTGGAAATCATGAATAAATGAATTCTTGAAACTTAGTTATACCAATGACACTTGTTCAAAACTGAAAGTGCAAATGCAATAAATAAATAAAATTTATTTACTTTGCACTTTCAGTTAAGAACAAGTGTCATTTAATGTACACGTATATATCATCGCCAAATTACAGTAGCTGCAGTAAACAACTTTTGCCGTTTAATTCGTGCTGATTTTGCATGAAAAACTTTGCTTTTGCATGCTTATTAATTGGTTTTAAATTTCGCCATGTTTTGTGCAAGCCCAACATGCCACTTACTGTGTAGAGGAGTTTATTTTGCATGGTATAATGCGTAACTCTCTTTTGTTGTTAACAGCCGAATTTACTTTGCATGCCGCTTATTGTACAGAAAAACTTCTTGTGGTGTTTGGTTCACATGGCGTCGTTTTATATGTGCATGCCGCTAATGGTGTACAAAATTTTGTCTGAGAAATGTATTGCCTATCATTATTTCTGATTACACTACAGTCAAAGCTTGTTAATTAAGACCATACATTCCAGATTTTCAATCTCTGAATAATCAAAATTCTTAATTAAACATCAGCTTATATATGCAAAAGATACAAAAAATGCCACGGCCGTATGATCTTAATTAACCAAAATCTGAATTATCCGTGTTCGAACTAACGAGCTTTGACTGTATGTGATACCATTTATGACAGTGTAGGCCTATATGGTATTATTTTCGCATCAACAAAAATTGATTTCATAGTTGAGTTTTATTACACACCTTTTCAATAACATCGTACTATATTGCCGCAATTATCTAAATGCTTCTTCTACACAGTCCTAATATTGAGGATATCCCTTCTGAGATTATTTTTTCCTTTTTTCAGTAGCGAGCTCCACTCCAGTGGCAACGAGTATTGGCATCGAAAAATTCGACGACGTGGTTTTTTTGCGCTGCACCGGATTAGTTGGGCGTGCATCCTGCGGAAGGCCTATCTGTGATTTTGTTTACTATCTTGGAGAAAACTAGCAAATGTCTCAACTTCATGGGAAATTTTGTGACTAAAGACATCGTCCCTCGTCTTTCTTGTATTATTTTATGCAAGCTTGACTTGAAAAAAGTGAAAAATAAGAAACAATGACTTCTTGACGTTTCTGGGACTTTTCTGGGAAATCTTGTATGGTTTTAGATAAATTGTAAACTTCAAAATACCTCACTTGAGTATTCACGCATTTTTTACACATTTTCACAATAATTCTTTTGCACACTTTATTGAGCTTATTTTATGCTCAGCCAACAATTTGTGCATGTTGTTTCAAAATGATATTAGTACGAATGAAGTAAATATATTAGAGCATATCAGAATTATATTATAAAAAATGAATTAACAATATTATTTTATACTATTATTATATTAGGCCTATTATTTAGTATGTATATTAAATTTTATCGGAAGCAAATATCGGGTCACTCGTGAAACCGATATTGGTTCTCCAGAAAACCAAGATATAAAGCTGAAAAACCAATTTTGGTTTCCCAGAAAACCGATGACTTTTGGTTTTCCAGAGAACCAATTTCACTTGGTTCTCTGGAAAACCATATTTGGTTTCACCCCCGGGACAGGCTGAAAAACCAAAATTGGTTTTCCAGGAAACCAATTTTTTTAAGAGTGTACTAGATTGGAGTCTCACATCGAGGTAAACAACGGCTTTGTCATTGACTCCGTTTCTATCTGCAAGAAGCTCCATTGGGTAAATTTTCGGAATTAAGGTATTGAAATGCTTGTAATTTATTACGCATATATCGTCTATATATCTCGAAGTGTTTGACAATAATTTAGCTAGTCCAAACTTTTTATTTTTAACCAATTGTTTCATAAAAGCAAATTTGCAATTTAACAGAAACAAGTCGGCAAGTAAAGGACTGCAATTCCCTCCCATTGGTACTCCTCGAATTTGTCTGAACACGTAACCGGAAAAAGAAATGTAGACTTCAGACACTATAAAATCAATAGCCTTCTTAAAAGAGTCCACGTCATAACAAGAATACCCCTTATATTTGATTTTGGAGAAAAACGACTTCTCATATCCTACACACAAGTATCTACGATTAGTGGAATTGAATGTGAGATCAAGGATGGAAAAAATATTATTCTTGATAGCACCTTGATCTAAGTTTGTATAAAGAGTAGAGAAGTCAAAAACTTGCATAGAGTGTACGTTCACGTTAGAAATATTCCTCAAAAAATCTTGAGTCGAGGCTACACTCCAAAAATAAGAATAACCAGTATTACTCCTGATTGACTCACAGTATCTATGGAAATTTTCTCTTATCACTTTTAGACCTTTGTTGATATTCACCGATAACTTTTTAGTTGTACAATTTCTGGCTCCGGCAATGAATCTAAACTTATAAGGATTTTTATGCAATTTTGGAATCCAGAAAAGTTTTGGTAGTTTAAGGTCCTTGTCACTAAAATTAATATTAAAGTTTGATTTCATATCTTTAACGTGTTTAGTAAGGACTTCCTTATCAGAAATAAGCTCAGGTTTATAAGTTGCATTGCCTACTGCAGTGGAAGAATCTATGTCAAAACCAAGCTCGTCCATCAGGATTTTGAGATAGAACTTTTTACATATGAAACTAAAGTTGTTGGATGCTTTATCGACAGGAACGACTATCAAGTTTTTATGGAGATCTTGCAGCTCCTTATCAACACAAACGCTGCTGCCATTATCTTTCCCACCCAACTTCTTACAACGAAAGATGCGGTGCTTTACTAACATCATGACCCTGTTTTTCCAAATAGAGAAGTCATCAACTTTTAAGTGAAGGCGACTGGACACACGAGATATATGATTATCTATGGAATCGCTGATCTCTTTTTGAATGGATTTCCATGATATTGACCTAGACAATCTGTGTTTAGTGCCATACGCGAATATAGCTCTGAGACCTGGATCATTTATTATATCTAAATTACCGGTAAAAACATGCCCATAAGGCTCATAAACAAAACTGGTCATCGAGTCACAGCTGCAATCGCTCTGTAAAATGCCAACAACTTCCTGAATTGTCAGGCTATTAAGAAACTTATTATAATTGAAGAATTTCAAACAAATAGGGTTATTAAGCTTATGGTACACTTTGGGAGGATATAGATGTTTCGCTTTTTCTGGAACTAAAGCACAGACACTTTTATCATTAAATACAGAGGGTAAATGAAGTTTGTCAACTAAATGAGACTTGAAAGGAATCACTATATGCGTTTTGTCTTCGGTAGAGCTATCCCTCTTGTTTCTATATAATTTACTATGAACATATGTTGTCAAAACGAAAGATAGGTCATTCGACTGATCAAGAAGCCTAGAATACATAATTTTAAGCATGCTATCACTAATCGATTTCAAGCAATTATAGAAATGTCTTATTTTGTTGCTCTTCATCAACTCTTGAAGCTCCTTGAGAATATCCTCACAACTATTAGATGGAGGATATTTCTTCCTACCCGACTTCCTAAGGCCATGGCTTCTCTTACGTCTGCTAATAGGAGAACTAAAAAATGAAAATGAATTTGCAGTGTTCTGAGAGGCGCAACCTCCGCCTAACACTCTGTCATTCAAACCCAAAGGATGCAAGGTGTTCAGCGTTCTTATATGAAAATCTTCCTTACTGTTAAGCTCGAAGGCAATTTCTGTATCAGATTTATTACGAACATCGACAAAGTCAATAATTTGTATACTTACATCATCCCAACTGTGATTAGAACTATTAAAATGATTACTTAAATACGTATTGAGATGATTCTTTTGAACAGACTGCCGATGCCCATTAAGTCTACAATGTAATGGCTGTTTTGTCTGTCCAACATACTGGACCCCACATGATTGACAAGAATGCGATCTCATTTTTTCATGAAGACTTGTATTCGAAAGTGGCTCATGAAATTTCCTTAATAATCAGCTTACTTCCGCTTATTTGAGACACCTGTCAGCAAATTTTCATTCAATTTGATATCCAACAAGTTTCATACTACTTAATGGTATTCAGTGGCGTCGCGTGCTCCCAGACCACAGGCCTTCGCTCGGCATTGGAATACTATTTCTATACCAGACTTTTTTATGCTATAACATTAATTTTCATATAGATGAATTTTTAATAACAATTTCCCGAACAGTTTTTAAGGCCAAGTGAATGTGCGCATGAGAAGTTGATTGCTCATGTCGCCCAACCGCCTTACTCAAAGACCTGAGATTACTATATCCCTCTCTGTCCAGACCACATTTCCTCGAGAAAAAAGGAGGAAGGGAAACAGTTTCTTGCGTTTCTCACGGCTGGTCAGCCACTGTGTCAGCCTCATGTGTTTGAACTTTTATACATTAAAAATGCCTTGTGTATTTCTTATTTCTTTCTCTGTGAGTACTTTCAATTTTTAAATCAGGTGTCGGCCTACCTTGCTTGACGACTATCATCTTTTCAGTATATTCCCCTCGGACGAAAGGCGTGATTATGAGCTCATCAACAGTACTAAACATAGCGTCACAGCAATCACGCAAAAACAAATCATGGAATTCTACGGAATCTGGCTGTTCGAGTCAGATGCATTACTCTGCACTCATTGGCGAACGCTCATCATCTGATCACAGTCTTATCTGAACGTCAGTCAGCTGCTACTGTTAACGTAATGGCCTCTCCGAAGAGAAACGAAGAACAAGAACAATTGGGTTGCGCTTCCCTCTCTATATTTAGGTACCGAGCCTCGATCAAGAATAACGGAGAATTGCATTGTAAAAATTGGAGAAGGCAAAGCATTATGTCTATCGGGAAAGCCAATATTGGTGCGGCGCGTGCGCTTGCTGCCTCAGACGCACACAACTCTCTTTCGCTCCGTCTGAACACACGACTAGCATGTGTGTCTAATCGTTATAAAAAAACAGCTGTGATTCGTGCGCGCGCAGCAAAACTGTTCACTGGATGCGCCGAAGGCCTCGCAGGTACGGAGAAGACACCACTGGTAGTATTTCTGGTGTATAGTGGTTTCACGTCGATATAAACACATCAATATGCCGCACAAAATTAGTGCTAACGTTTTCAGCAGTCAGCTCATTACATATGGTCGCATCTGCTCCTCATTAGAAGATTTCGTCATGAAATCGAAGAAAAGTTTCAGATTGCCAAGATCAAGGGGATACAGCAGCAAGGAATTAATAATATCTGCAGAAAGAGTGCTTATATCGGAGTAGGCAAAAACCAGTTCTGTCTTCTTCTAAAATTTTATGGCTAAGAGATGACGTTAAAAGCCATTTACAGGCCCGACGTTTCATAGTCCGACTCATATCCGACGATAATCATTTTATAGTCCGACGAAACGTAGTCTTCTGTTCGCGGCCATCCTATTCAGAAAGAGTACTGCATAGACATGACGAGATTTTGAGAAAATTCGGACTTTATGCCGCGAGACAAATTACAGCACGTTTTGATAATGATCGAAACCTTCAAGCAACGAACATATGGCAAGATGCATAATTAGGGCCTACAAATAAATAATTAATTATAAAAAATAATATTAATTACACACGTTGTAGTAAGTATAGCGGTAGAATATATAGCGGTAGGTATATAGCGGTAGTAAGTATAGCCTTTCCTACTGAAGCCTCATGAAAGGAGGAAAGTTAGGATATAAATAGGATTTTATATAAGTAAAGTTACGTGTACATTAATTTTACTTTGTGCCTAATTAATTGACATAATAAAATTCATGGATGACAAAATTTCATTTTGATTTAATTATTGACATTTATCATTTTCAGTTTAGTATATTGCTTTTACCTTATAGATCGACGTTTATATAAACACAGGAATAATTTGCAGAGCTTTGGCCTCGTAAAAAGTGATCAAATGTTTTTTAGACTGCAGGAATGTAATCTCCGCAAAAAAACTGAATCTTTTGTTATAAACATTTTCACTGTATGCAGACACTTTTTAGAGTAGACACTCGACACTCTACCTACTATATACTCACTCTATGTGTAGGTCTACTTTGGTGTCAAGTCAGAATGGTCAGAAACCTCGTGCAAAATCATCTTGATACAACTATCACAGCAAAAGTCTCAAATTTTGTCTCCAGTTTGAAAGAAGGAATTTTTCTGCTACATCAGTGAACGTCAGCCAAAATTTTAGCAGAAACATAGCACAGACTTTAGATGTTGTTGAGAGTATACCTGCTATTAAATTTCAATTCGATGCTTTCCTTGGGACAGCTTTATCAAGACCATTCTCAGACCATTTTGATCAGGAGCCGTAGGCCCATGCATGCTTATTATACTTAATAGTATTAAATGTTAAATCCCTTGCTGCAAAATAATCGTTCATGATGGGTACGAGCAAACATACTCGTAGGCTACACGCATCTGATAATTATTTGACGTCATTGATTATCCAATTGAGTATTTAATTAATGAATTTAATGTGTAATTTGAGTATTAAGTCCTACTTTCTATTGAAGTTATCTTTTTTGATTCGCTTTTTTGAAATTTATTTAGTTGCTGATACTGGCGGTCATATTTCTAATTGTGGAATATACGTTTCTTCAAATTTTTCAAATTCAATAAGATTTAATTATAAGACTTTTATCATGATCTTCAGATTTATTTTATATTTTCTTATATTGTGGTAGACGAAATATAGTAGATGTACGCAAGAAAAGGAGATGTACAGGGTGGCGCACGTAAACCGCTGGATTTTAAACTTTT
Source organism: Prostheceraeus crozeri (assembly GCA_907163375.1). Lineage (NCBI taxonomy): Eukaryota > Metazoa > Platyhelminthes > Polycladida > Euryleptidae > Prostheceraeus > Prostheceraeus crozeri. Next base: position 48,854 of record CAJQUW010003749.1, read on the forward strand.
ATTACTCCTCAAATATTCATCCGATCGTCATGAAATTTCGACTCATACTAGTTTGGAGTATAGGATTTATGATGATTATACCTGTTGTACTGAGAATTGTCAGAAAATTCTGATTCTATTGACCGAATAACATGTACTCATTTTGTTGACACCGAAAATCTAGATCAAGTTAATTAACTTAACATGAATCGTATTCTGTACAACGAATTGTGCGCAGTCTTGAAGTGAATATTGTTCAGTTACTTCCATGTCATATAAAATACCATTCGACGATTAAATCATTATCTGAAAAGAATCAAACATAAAAGAATGGATGATATAGAATGGATAAGAACGAGCAAAATGCGCGGCTTGGTACGAATGGCTCAAGAGTCCAGTGGAGGTACAAAGGCTTTATCATTCAGAGTATGTCAAGAACGCGAGAGCACCGGATGCCCGTACCATAAAGCGGTGGCACACAAACCTGTTGACCAGTGGTAGTGTGGTGACTGTCAAGAGAACCGGTCATCTTCTGAACGAACAGAGCAGAATGTGGAACGAGTTGTGCAGCACTTCGAGGAGGACCCAAACACATCTACCCGTTGTGCATCTAATGCGCTTCAAGTGAGTCTCCGCACTATCCAGCACATCCTCCATGACTATGGATGGCATCCGTACAAGGTCCAGGTGGTGCAGCGATTACACGAAGAAGATATGGAAAACCGAATGGAGTTCGCAAAACATGAGCTACAGCGCATCCAAGCCAACCCGAGCCATTTAGTGGAACCAACCTGGTCCGATGAAGCTCACTTCCATCTGGATGGTGTTGTGAATCGCCACAATTGTCGTTATTGGGCCAACCAGAACCCTCACTGGATCAAGCAAGAGTCTATGCACTCGCCACGTACCACCGTCTGGGCGGCAATCAGCCAATCAGGTATCTACGGACCGTTCTTCTTCGACACCTCCGTCAACAAGGATCGGTATCTCAAGATGCTACAGTAGGAATTTCGGCCAGCGGTGCAGTCGGACAGAAGAGGCAGGAGCATCATATTCATGCAGGATGTTGCACCTCCACACTGGGGACTTTCTGTGCGTGAGTGGTTGAACAAGAACATGCCTAACAGATGGATGGGACGTGGATCTCCTAACATGCCCTGGCCACCGCGTTCACCTGACCTGACGCCTTGCGATTTCTCCTTGTGGGGTTTTGTCAAGTCCAATGTTCACCATACACGGCCAACATCCATGCAAGACCTGAAGGACCGCATCATACAAGCATTTCAAGAAGTGACAACTGAGATGTGTCGAGAAACTGCTCTGGCCTACCAAAAGCGATTCGAATCCGTCCTCGAGAATGGAGGAGGACACGTTAAAGTTCGATGACTACTAACACTTTTTTCTTATATTTTTCATTTAATAAATGTTTTCTATGACATTTACCTTAATTCGTTTTGGTCATTATTGATAAAGATGTCGGGAAATAAAGGGGAAAATTTATCATTAAATTTTACATGTTAAGATACATTGTTGTTATGTCAATTTTGCTACATGTCATTCGATCAATATAATCAGAATTTTCTGATAATTTTCAGTACAACAGGTATAATCATCATAAATCCTATACTCCAAACTAGTATGAGTCGAAATTTCATGACGATCGGATGAATATTTCAGGAGTAATAAAAGTTTAAAATCCAGCGGCTTACGTGCGCCACCCTGTATATTACAGAGCCTACAGAGTTACAGACCATGCTGCATCCTTTTGCAATGGTAGTTTTTTGGGTTTATTAAAGGTTTCGGATTTGACATTCTACAATGCAGAACTTGTGCTTTGACCGCAAGAGCAGTTTATTAACGGTTGAACACCGTTGCAGAAGCTCAGGCACCCAAACATGTTTGAAGCAAAAACATTAGTTGAAGAAATTATGTTTAAATCGTCAATTTTTGCCTTCTTTTAATGCAAGAGGCCCGATTCACTATAAACTGTTAAATCATACAGAAATCAAAAACACATAGCTATACGCCGCTCTGGGATGCCTGAGCACCCGTTATTCAATCAAGCATTATTTATTGAAAAGCTGGGAGCTCATGAAATTAATTTATTCCCTGTGCACGCTGTCTCTTAGACGGTAGACGACAAAATGAAAGCTGTGATAATCACAACGGACGGACGGATTTCCGCAAATTGCATGATCAGTCTGTCTGATGCAAACAGGAATACATGAAGGTCACAATAAATAAAAATACAGCGAACTCTCTACAGAAAGCACATGTCAAAAGTAATGATATAATAGAGCAAAAAGGAAAATGAGGTCAAGTTAAGGGACCATGTCACAGCAATAAACAAATTCTTTGTGTAAACCACAGAATTAGATTCATCTGCGCCCGCTTCGGTTTCTAAAATGGAAGAATCGTATCTAACCTAAATATCGAAATGGCACATCACAGAATTAGACAACTTGCTCCTTTTCGAATGGATAATTCGTTTAATATTGGAAATGGCAAACAATAAACTGCCAGAAGACACTAGAGACGGTGAGAGAGGCGTACGTGCTGTGATATCATTTCGCACACACCAAAACACACATCGCTGTCTGGCTAACATTCGATTCAGTGTATGCATTATGCAGTGAGGAATGCTAAAAGGAAGTAGGTGGAATCATCAGGTGAACTAATTTTCGTGCGCCTGCTATTTTTTTAATAATGATCGGAAGGGCCAACATTATGGAGAAAACTTATGTGCAATGATCTGAATTCTTCGAATCTGAAGGAATTTTAGCAATCGAAGCACTTTTCTGGAATTCAGAGCAATCCGCATGCGATGCACGGCTTTTTTCCTATCTCTGTAAGATATTATGAATTTCTTTTTCCACACTTATTAAGTTCCGCGATGTGCCGGCGATTAAGAATAAATAACACATCTAGCACACCGAAGCAGATAAACAAAATATTTAATTCTATGATGTAAACAAAGAGAAGGTGCACTCAAGGTGCACCTCGAAGACCACGAAGACTGTAGTCCTCAGCACTATGATGCAGAGGTGAGCTTTTTCAGGTGCACCTTGAGTCAAAACGGCTACTCCAATTGGTTCATCGATAAGTTTAGCCAAAGATCTGCACCTATGACTCCTACTCTTATTCTTACCGCAAGCAAGAAAGTCATCCGGTTTGGCGTTCAGCTTCTTGGTCAGTCCACCATACAAGAAATGAGAAGTCTGAGAAGCATCAAGACGATGATTCAAAGAGCATATCCCTATATGAGCGCAATCCCCTGGCATCGCACAACGAAGCGGGCTCCAAACGCGGTGAAAGACTCGATCTCGACAACCCAGAAACCTCTTGTCATTTATTCATACCACTGCGCTTGCGGAGCAAGCTACGTGGGAACGACGGAGCGATGTCTCGACAAGCGTGTTTGCGAGCACTTTCCCAAGTGGTATGAAGAGGGTAAGCAAAGGCCAATATCCGTGCAAGTGCCTTCATCAGCAATAACGCAGCATCACCTTATCCGAGCCAAAGTCCATCAAGAGCCTCATCCAAGGTGATGAGGCAGTGTCGTAGTCAGTTGGAGCTCCGCATCTCTGAAGCAGTGTGTATAAGAATCGAGAATCCTTCTCTTTGTGTACACAAAGAATTTGTTTATTGCTGTGACTTGATGCCTTAACTTGACCTCTATTTTCCGTTTTACTTTATTATTTTTTTGACCTGTGCTTTCAGTAGACAGTTCGCTGTACCTTTATTTATTGTGACCTTCATGTAATTCTGTTTGCGTCAGACAGACTGATCATGCAATTTTGATTTGCGTTCGTAAGCGTAATCCGTCCATGTGATCATTGCAGCTTTCATTTTGTCGTCTACCGTCAAAGAGACAGCGTACACAGGGAATAAAATAATTTAGTCCGGGAGCTACTGATACTTTCTTCACAAATTCGCACATAAAGAGCTTGATAACATGGAATTGTAGATCTTAAAACGCTGAATCCAAAAAGCAAATTCTTAAGTGTCACAGCCAGTCGCTTTAGGTTATAGGTAAGGTTCAAGGATTCCCATTGAAATCCAATGGTAAAAATCAAGAAATATCTATGGATTGTGGAACACTTAGCAATTTCGTACATTTTCTTTTACAGAAAAGAAACCATTTATCAGAATGCCATGAAATTTGAAACATGGTTGAGTTCAAAACATCAACTTCGATACAAAAGTTGAAGTGAGTCACATGATTCTGTCTGAGAGCCTCTACAAAATGAGCAAAATCGCCAAAATTATATCAAAACATGAAATTTACATGAAAGATAAAACAATCGGTGCGCGATGCCATGATTCGTATCGGAGTTGACGCAGAAATTAAACCTGGTCGTTCCTGCATCCCCTCATCAATCCGTACACTGTAAATCGCTGGATACGAAAATTACATACAAACACATACCAAGTTTACATACAATTTGAAACCAACATTTGATACGAGATTCTGGTATATATAAAGAAATCTGGTATGTTTTTCATACGAATGGCCATTTACTTTCGTATGTGATTGGTATGTAAACGATACGAACTATGCTAACTGTGATTGGCTGTTTTACGTTGAAATACGAGTTGTTGGTATGTTTTATATACGAGACCCGATGCAAATTGGTATGTGTTTCGTATGTCTTTCGTATGAATAGCTTTATGTCATATGGCAAAAAATATATTATACTACATACTACTTACAAATAACTTTTTCCAGTAATACCAGCCGTGAATATTTCTTTGTGAAAGTATGGAATTTAACTAGATTAGATTTATTGTGGAATTACAGCCGCATGTCATCTTCGCAACTTGTCTTATAGCATTCACAAGACTCAAAATTAGCTCATTTCCTTGAACTAAATTGATGAACATCATTTCAATATAACGATAACTTTTCAGCAACCATGTTGACTCATATATCTCAAACATAACTATTTTTGCGTTTAATGAATTATAATGTGTTTTTACTTCGGATTGATAATATGCCTTATTTCAAAATTACATGATACATAATTGTTGATGGCTGAATACTTATTGATTATTCATGAAATGCCTTAGACTTACGTGTATTAAAATCGAATTCAGCATTAAAAGTATCACTCTTGAATGTCATTATCTAACTACTTACAGAACAGTAGTAACATTAGTGTGATCTTTATTGACAAAAGTCCTTAAATCAAGATACTTTGGACATGATTGATGCTTTCTTTTAACATTGTGCTGGTATGGCTTTAGTATATAAAGCATACCACACTTCAAATAACATGCGAAAAGCATACAAATATATACCAAGATCATACAGAAATATTCCAAAAAAATATTTTGGTATGCATCCTTCGTATGTGATTGGTATTGAGCGATTTACAGTGTACAATGACACTGCAAATTTTGTCCTACAAACAAGGATAGAAAGTCGAAAACATTTGTGCTAAATGCAGATGTTTTACTTGTGCACAGCATCAAACATGTTGTGCAAAGATTGTAGTAACGCTTCAGTTCCACTTTTGAAAACATGAATTATACATTGGAAAGATATCATTAAACTGTTTTAATTGGTACAAAATGATTTTTTAAATAATGCAGCGTCATGCACTTAGGCCTATAAATGAAATGACATCAAAGTTAACTTGCAAATGATATCGTGTTCTGTTCTTCAGGAGCTGATAACAACCAATTATTTCCTCAAATAAGACCTGCTGAGAAGATGTGGCTCATGAAATATCGTGTTGAGATAGAAAAACAACGGCATTTTTGCCATCCCAGATCTCTTATATACTGCATTTTTGAGTGAGATTGATTAACATTCACGGATTATACGATTTTGCAACTTATGAAACAATGGACTTATTTGCGCGTCCTCATATCCTGACGCTATTCTGGCTGTTTTTACTTGCATTTTGGCTTTGTGACTGCTGGGGAAGCGTGTAGGCGCAAAGCGTTGAGGTTGCAAATAGCTTTACACTATTTTAACCAATTAATCTTCAAGAAGACACCTACCTAACTTTTGAGTTGACTACTAATAAAAATATTTGCGGTTTGGACCTATTACCTGAAATATATCTCTTACTTAAATGAAAATATATTTGAAATGGATTTTAGTCTAATCGACATTGTTTTTCCTTGCTTAATTGCACCAAGTTTGCAAATGATAATAAGAGAAGTGTCTCTGTTATTGACTCATGGATGCATTTTTGTGTTCTGTCCTCTAAGACAGCATCTTAATTAAAGACCTTATAAGTAAACAATGAGGAGAGCCAGGTTCTCAACTTTCGGCTTCTCTTACACGTTTGTGCAACTTGATGTTGCGTGGATTGGTTCCTGATGGAGTCACTCAATACTTATATGGAGCAACACTCTTTGCCTTGTCTAAGGGAAATAATGACATTCGGCCTATTGCAATTGGGACAGTTTATCGCCGTTTGACAAGCAAGTTGGCAGCTAGAGTGGGAATTGAAAAGCACAAAGGACGGTTTTCCCACATCAACTAGGGGTTGGTTCCTCAAAAGGCGCTGTAGCAATAGCACATGGCGTTCGTAATTTCTTGCAAATGAAGATGCTATCTTCGAACTCTAATGAACCGCTTGTGATGGTAAAAATTGATTTTAAAAATGCCTTCAACACCGCGAGAATGGACGTAGTTCTTCCAGAAATAAGGACCTCATGTAGTGACCTCCTCCCCTTACATGGCAACTTATAGTCGACCCACCAATTTGTTTTACGATAGGTGCGTCAGAACTAACTTTTTATGTTTTGAGATCCACCAGAGCTGCGACTTTAATTTTATCAATCTACAGTGTATTGCAATTCTATTCATGTCAATTTTAAAAAAATCGATCGGTGAAATTTCGAGAAAATTTCGATTAAATATTTTATACTACTTTTACCGATATTCTAAGTAGTAGGTATAAAATGTCATACGAATCCAGTATGATTGCCATTATTTTTTCTTGAAAATTGAGTCAACATGATAGCCTAAGACGGAATTTCATCATTCGCTTCATTTTATTTGGTTTGGTTTAGTGACATTTGCCTGTAGATACCGAAGTCATGGGTAGGGTCATAGATGGGCCTATATAAAATTAGGCTCTTTGATATCAAAATTACGATTTGTAAAATCACCTTCAAATATATTGAAAATCAGCAATCATGTGACTCAGATCATTTCTAGTCTTGCTACATGTCTTTTCTGATTAAACTACATGTACGAGCGTAATCTAGACAATTTATTTTGTTTCTCCAATATTCAATCACCTATCAAATTTTCTTTTGCTTGTAACCGATTTCCATTATTCATGCTAATGACACTTATCATTTGATTTCCATAGTCTTACTAAATCTTCTTTACTGTTTTGCTTGCGACAGATAGATGTCTATGAAGCGATATTTGAGTGCCAGCGAGAGTGCTCGTTAAAAATTTCTATGAACTATTGTCATTGACGACGGTGATATCTACATATCAATACCGATCGCAGTCAGTGTTTTCATCAGAACCATATCGCGCACTGTCATTAATTACACCGCTCGAATGAAAACACACGCAGAGAATCGACTTCGAGTCTGCTTGATATGCTTGAGAAAGGCGAAAGAAATCAGGGCTATTACGAACACCGTGTCCTCATTGATCAAAGAACATGTTTTGAATGGTTATGATGTCAACGACGAAAGATTACCAGCGGCGATCTGTGGAACTTGTCGTTCGTATGTTATGTTAAAACAGCAAGGGAAGAGGGTTAACAAAATTGAAGTGTTTGATCATTCATTGCTTGGAGTTCTTCCTCCGACTACCCGATTTACTGCAGCAAATGGATGCACATGCAAGGTCTGCTGCATTGCTCGTCAAACTATTACGTCATCCAACCCATCATCGTCAACATCAAACAGCAGACTGTCGGAGAGACCTATTAAACTGTGCGCAAAGTGTTTGTCAGCGATCGGCCGTGGACTGAATCATAAATGTTCTCAAGCACCTCTCCTTTCGAATATGATGGATTTATGTGCTTCTTCATCTGGTGTTCCTGCAGATCATTTCGCTTCAGAGGTCATCCGTCGAAATATATGGGAAAATCGCATCAGTTATAAGATAGCTTATTTTCCTTGGACTCAACTTCATTTGCTTTGGTACTTTACTATCAGGGAAAAGAGAACCGAAATCTTCAACAATGCCTTCTTGAGATTCGAAGGACCAATTATTTTTGATGATACGAATTATCCATCTAATTTTGCTCTCTGTATGATCATGAACATTCTGAACTTGTGAAGTTTGCGGTTGAGCGAAATAAGTCTCAGAAATGGGTTTACAGCATCTCACAACACTTCGCATCTTTTTGTGTGCCTCTGAACGAGAATGACTAGTTATGTTTGTTCGTCCAGACTTAATCATGAATGATTTATTGCACCATTTGCATTTCGCCTTATCATCTTCATCCTTTACAATCCAGTCACCTATCACGTCATCCAATGCATCATTTTCTTTCAGCCACGAATCCTTCCATTTCACATTTGAACGGGACATCTGAAACACATTAAAGGTATAGGGAAATACATGTATGGCGCAAACTTATAAGCACGTATTTTGCAATTATTGATATGCATCATAAGTACTGTTGGAAGCGGATCCGGGTCGATATTTTTTGGGATTTTTCTAACCATTTAGACTCTATTAAGATTTTACACGATATTTTTAAAGATATTTTATATTTTGCGTAAAATCCCGTCCGCTTCCAACACTGGTCATAAATAAGAAATGTTAAAAACGTATGAGGCCAAGATAGTGTCGGATTACTGATGGCGTTTATTTAGTACGTTTTTAGACGTTTGTGTAGGCATTTGTACCAGGGATGCGGAACCGGAACCGGAGCCGGAGCCACTGACAGATCTACTAATGACTGTGTCAGACATTCAATAATCATAAATGCAAAATTATATGACGTACCGGTATAGGAAAAAAATGGTGCATCCACCACAATAACTTTGTACCAGCCTTTGCACGGATTTCAGCAATTCTGTCCACTCCAGATGAAGCGAAATGCACGCGTACATGTAGCCGCAGAACAAGCAGGAGCAAACGACGAAACAGAAAATCGCTCGGTTTGACGGCTTTGAACTTGAAATGAAAACTCGACGGTCACTTTGGTGGTTCAATTTCAGATATAGGCCTATGAATACAACAAATTATAAAGGCAACCAACCAACGAGAAGCATAACGTAGGGAAATCTGGCTAATACGCTTCTGTCCATAATCTGTTGTCATATACGAGTAATGTCCAGCATTATCTAAGTCATATAATATAATATGAACCCTACCTCAAAAAATGTATTTTGTATGAAAAACCACATCACAATACTTTCAGGAAGTGGAAAACTTCTTGTAAATTTTGCTAGCATTGCGTTTGTCATATGACAAAAATTTCAAAACGCGCAAGAAAGCTTCAGACAGAATCTAAATTTTGGTATGTAAGACAGATAGGCCTACTGTCACAGAGTGTTAATATAATTACGTACAGTAGTGTATAATAGGCATAGGCCTATGCACCATATTTTTTGCAAACTGAGGTTCGGAATTAGTCATTACAAGAAGTTAGATTGGAAAACACTATAATTACATACACAGACCCTATACAGCAGAAAATCATATTAATTGACACGCAACTGCACACAATCTGGCAATATTTCAGGAAACTTCATTTTGATAATTGTTGCCGCCATCACTCGATCATCACAATGCAGATCTGAAAATGTAATGTTCAAATGTTAAAGAATTTCATTTCTTTGCTAAGCAGTAAGCTTTCTTTCTGACAATAATAGAAGCAACGTCATTAGCAAGCCATAGCAGGCTAGATTGATCTTGTTATTTCATTAAGTGAATACTACCAGGTATATATAAGTTTATTAAAAGCGTCACAGGCGAAATTTCCTCTTTTAGAGCTGTGTTAACACTCAAGTAAGCACATATACAAGAAAATTGTAAATTTTGTCCCGAAGAGCATGACGCGAATCCTGAGAAGGCAAAAATCGCGTCATACCCCAAAAATCGCGTTTCGCGTCATGATTTTTCCATTTTCGCGTCAAAACGCAAATTCGCGTCGCACTGCGGGCGCTGACTATATCCCCTCTCTGTCCAGACCACATTTTCTCGAGAAAAAAGGAGGCAAGGTCAACAGTTTCTTGCGTTTCTCATGGCCGGTCAGCCGCTCACATGTTTGAAATTTTGATGCATTAAAATGTCTTGTGTATTTCTTATTTCTTTCTCTGTGAGTACTTTCAATTTTTATATCAGGTGTTGTTGGCCTACCTTGCTTGACGACTGTCATATTTTCAGTATATTCCCTTGGGGCGAAAGGCGTGATTATGATCTCGTCTGCAGTAATAAACATAGTGTCACATCAATCACAAACAAACAAATTATGGAATTCTACCGAATCTGAGTGTTCGAGTCAGATGCATTACTCTGCATTCATTGGAGAACGCACTCATCATCTGATCTTGTCTTGTCTGAACGTCAGCCATCTGTTACTGTTGACGTAGTGGCATCTCTGACATAAAGCGAATCCAGGAACAATTGGGTTGCGCTTCCCTTACTATATTTAGATACCGCGCCTCGATCAAGAATCGTGTAGAACTTCATTGCAAAAATTGGAGAAGGCAAAGCATCATGTCTATCGGGAAAGCCAATATTGTCGCGGGCGCGTGCGCTTACTGCCTCACACGCTCTTTCGCTCTGCTTGAACATCAATGCTCCGTCTGAACACACGACCAGCTTGTGTGTCTAATTGTTCGAAGAAAGCAGTAGTGATTCAAGCACATGCTGCAAAACTGTTCAATGAGGTTGAGCGTCTGACTTTGAGACGGAAAGCTGTGCACAGCTGTCACGAGAAGCTATCGAATTTAAATGAATGATGACACTTTTCATTTTTATAATTGTTGGAAGATTATTTTTGAGGATGCGCCGAAGGCCTCGCAGGTACGGAGAAGACGCCACTGGTGTATATCTAAATGTATATACTGCCTCCACAAGAAAGTTTTAAGCGGTCAACAAAGTCAAAAGTTCCAATATAATAAAAGTTTTTCTAGCGATAAAAGTTCCGAAGTGAACAATTTGATCACTGATTGTGATGATGTTACTTAGTGTTTTGTCTGCGACGTGCAAATTTGATTTAAAATGATTCACTGAAGTGATATTTACTTCTTCACTTGTGTGGAAATTCTAGGGATTTGCAAAGTCAATTGAGAACTCTCCACTACAGATTCAATTCAAATCCTTCGAGTTTAAGTTGATGAACTCGAGCTGACGTACATGTATAGGAGTCTGAAGCAATGAGCTCGCCAAACTTGTCATCAATTTTTTTCATTTCAGTGAGTGTCCCAAGACCGAGCGGGAGTTGTGCCTCGGTTAATCAAAATCTATCGCGTGCAGTTAGCTTATCAAAATTTATCCACGATCCACTGTCAAATGTTCGGGTAGTAGACCCTAGGTTGCATTGAAATCCATTACTCATTGCATCTCTAAGATCAACGTGCTATATAAACTATCCCATGTAGTGAAATTATTCAAGATCTGGAATAATTTTATAAAATATAGGTTGAGGAATACGCAATGCTTCCAAAATTCATGCAGGCCAGAATATATGATTCTGGAAGCTGTATTTAGGATAAAGTAGGGTTTGAGCTACAGTGCGTGTATAAGTTGCCGGCAATCATTTTTTAACTGTTTAAAGAACAGTTCAAAATATTTGTACCACAAAGCATACACATAAATACCCTCAAAAATGTTGCATTTACATGCTCTTGATGTTGTAATGATCAACTAAGCAATTTATTCTAGACTGAATGTCGTCAACCGTCGACATGGATCTGATTGAATTTACTGTTCGGCCGGTCTTCAAAATTTACGGCCGGCGGCCGGTTCCAACCGGCCCGAGCACTAATTTGGTCATTATTATGAGTGATTTCTTGATGATATTCTGTGATAACAACTACATTTGCGAAGTTATTGAGCAACAGCTGGCAATACGATGAGGTTATAAGCATGCGTTTTACTGCCTCGCGAAAAAAGCATGGTTCATTGCATTTACGTGTATATACGTATTCGACTTAACTTGCAATTCACAACTTTGCTTGCAATGTAGGCCGGCTATGACTTTGTGAAATTCATTTGAAGGGGAAATATGGATAGATATTGACTTCACAATTACACACTTCCACGGCAAGGGTCAACTAAGTTAGGCAAACATGAATACAATATGCGCTTTAATCTTTGACTTAGCTTCACATGTATGCGTATAGACGGATGAAGGGAAAGAGACTCAAATACATGGACTACAACTTATTAAATGCCGTGGCAACATAACAATGTAGTAATATGGACCGTGATGGCAATGAGATGAATGAAATTTTTTATAGCGCGTTTATGAACACCCTTCCATTAAAAGATAAACGGCTAGATGGAGCAAAATAAATGACGCGTCTATGGACGGCATAACTTTAATTAATGCCAGTTAAATGAGTCATCATTAAGGCTCCATTCAATTAATGACGCGTTATTGAACAGCCACATGATCTTCAATTCAGAGCCCATATCCTTTTATCCTGCGTTTTGTTTGTTTACTACTGTGTCTTGTTTGCTGTATACTATAAGTTGAAAATTGAGGTGCGACAGTTACAGGTGATAGCATGTAAAGTTAAGCCCTTTAATCGAAAAGTACTTGTGAAATAAACTCATGTTCCATTTTCTATAACAAAAATCAACAGAAATCTTACCTAAATTGTTGAAGATATAACTATGAGTCACATTCGACAAACTGTAGTATTCGGAGAACATCGAATGTGATTGCTTTCAAATTAGTCCTCAGGAAATTCAAGATAATTCACGAAGTTCTAATTTTCAAGGAAGCATGTCTCAATCTGTTTACATTCTCCTGCATAACTGTCAGACTAGTCGGAGAACCATCAAAATTCGAGTCATCTTAATAATAAAGCCTAGACTTGATAGATAGTTGTTAATATGAATAGCAATCAGATATTTTTCATGAAATGTTTAATCCACAATTATGATATAAGTTAGCTTACTACGCTTAATACAGTCCGTTTCATAAAAAGTGGATCATCCTAAAATTTGACTAAATAAAACATAAGTATGATACAGAAAGCATTTTTCATGTTATTTCATGTCCCTAATATATTTAAATGTCCTTATAAAATCTGATAAGCTATGATACAGTGACGGTTCTTAAGAAGCTAATATTTTGTGGCCCTACCCTTATTGTCAATGACATTACCAATTCGTCTAGGCATTGATTCGATGATATCGTTGATTTTTGACTTATCTAACTTTCTCCACTCTCTTTCTAACAGTGACGTAAGTTGTGATACGCCATTTGTAGGTAGCAGTGAACGACGAACGTTACGTTTTAGAATACTCCATACATTTTCTATGGGATTCAGATCAGGAGAACGAGCTGGCCAAGATAATGTCCTAAGCCGTAATTGAGACTTGCATAAGATGATTTCGCCAGTGACTCATTACCCATCTGAGACGTCTTTTTGTATGCTTGATCTGATAATTCGATCTGAGAGGGCCTCTTACAGCTCTTGAAATTCGACTCAATAAGTCTTCTACGAATAGTGGACTTAGAAATAGACGAGAGTAGTGCAGCCATCTCAGTTAACGAGAGACTTGGATCAACTTTAACAAATCTCAAAATTTGGCGGTCTCTACGTTTGGATGTTTTGCGTGGACGGCCAGAGCCCTCTTTACGACAGAGTCGAAAATCATTATTATGCCATCGATGCACATTTGTGTAAGGACATTTAGTCGCTTGCTTGTAGCTCGCAAAGATAACTCTAGTTCTAGCAAGGCTGACACTTTGCCTTTTGTGAATGCGATCTCGTTATTGTTCATTTGTGCATTGTATTGTTTTCAACCAGTAAGAGATAGATTTCTAGCTGAAAGCAATCTGGAGTGCTGCCAACACCACCGCAACGAAATCAGGAAGCTATGGAACATGAAGTCTAGTTAATCACATGTAGCAGTTACATTATTGTTGATGAATAATGGTGCTATACTGGCTCTGATTGACCGATTTTCTTTATTTTTGTTTTGCTTGATAGCTTTTGGCTTGTAGAACAACATATTACATAACAAAGGAAACAAATGTAATTTTATAAGAGTGAGGTATGATTTTGTCTAACATTGCTAAATGAAGATCAAATTATCTACTACGTTTTTATCTAGAACAGGAAAACAACTCAATATTCATGCTTGAAATTTCCAACAATGATATTAGAAAGCACAACTGACATATCTTCCAAATTTCAGAGAAATTCGTTCAAGTTTGGAGAAGTTAGACAAAGTTGAAGTTAAGTCGATGTTTAAGGGTGATCCATTTTTTATGAAACAATCTGTAGTAATCAAATTAAGAGATCAAAGATTGGTTATTACTAGCAAACAAATAAGTAGCCAATTAGCAAGCAATTAAATTAGCCCATGAGTTGACTGTTCAGCTAGATTGTTACCGCAGGACTTTCTTCGATTTAAAGGCAGTATCCAATATCCTTTAGAAGAGTATTATTGTGCAATTAATTCGAACTGCAAAATCTTCATAAAGCTACGCACGCATCACTTGAAAACACAAGAGTTTTTATTTGCTAGCAATGACTGGTTCAAAACTTCTGATGCATAATTTTCGGTTGATCAGCTCATGTTCTAGTTTGATAGCAGCAGGATTATGTTAAATGGCTGGCTAGAATTTTGTCTAATTAGTGTGCCATGCTATACATTTTTGTTTCTCACATGTCTGAATTCGGTGACATCCTCAGTAGCACCAAAACAACAGTAGTCCTGCAGCAACGATGCCTACATATATAGATTCCTTGACCGCACTCTTCAGTCAATTCAGCCTCCTGCTAACACATAATTATCTGTCAAGGTCTGTACGACCGAATGCGGGTGCTCTTATTTTTGATAAATTTGGCATGTGATTTTACAGAAATAATAATGTTATTCTGTTTATCACTTGTTTCGTAATGATTCTTTGTGTTGCAATCCTGAAAACAATTTCAAGTGTTAAGTGAGTGAAATGAATGGAGTGCCATGAAAGAATTCACTGAACTGTATTGTTTCAGGACCTGCGTGTCTATAGTACTTAAGTAATGACTGAATATATTTGCGCCTTTGTAATGTCACTTGAGAATGGAATTAGCAGAATTCCGAAACGTCGTGATTCTATGGTACTTAATTTTATAATGAAATCGGACAATCGGAATCTACAAGAATTAGTGATCCTCAATTTTATAATAAATATCGATCTCCCAACAACATGAAAAGGTTTTCATGCCTGCAGAGAAATACATTCAAACAATTGGAATCTACAAGAAAGAATCACTAAATGAATCTCACTAAAAATTAGACCGAACTATAACAACTCTAAATTACTGAAGACATGTAAATCAATCTCCTTCAGACTGCTAAACTTAAATTGTGAAGAATGCTCGCTTCTTTGAATACTTGAATCCACCGATAGTCGATGACTATGAAAAAGACTACGTATCTGAGAACCAACCAATCATCAGCATATGCCCAGACCCATGAGCTACTGCCATTATTTGATTTGAATTTAAACTGGATTTCGAATGAATGCGTGCATGGGCACTGTGAAGGTCTTTTCGGACTGTGGAGGGGAAATATATCAAAAAAATCACTACAAGTAATGTGATTTCACCAACATAGAGATGCAAAGTAGGAATCGATTGAAGCCTATCACAATTCAAAGTGACTATGATTTACTCACGTTTTCATTAAATCATCAATTGAATATTTCGCATTATTCTTAGTCTAATCGCTTGAAATAAGTTATATTTATTATGTGACATGTGAATGTCCACACTCACAAGAGGATGCTCGTTACATGCGACTATGGTAGTCATGATGTGAGAAATTTTGTTCAACAATACCATTCCGATTGCTGTGGAATATTCTAGCATATTTTACTAGACTTGACAAGAATAGGGCAATAAGTTTCAGGAAATTGTTTTCTTGAAGATTTCGCGTTTTCATCATTTCTATCATGGTGCGAGTGTATGCTAGGCTGCTACTTTCTACAACTTGTGATTTCAAATTTGATGAAGCTGATTAGCAGTGACTGAAGCCTTTGTAACATCAGTGGGCCTATAATGTTTATCAATATATAACTGAAGAAATTTTTCGCTCCTCTAAAAATCCTGCTCGGTAGGAATTATGAAACTTGGAGCAAAAGAGTGTTTGTTTCTTCACTCTATACGGACAAATATAGTTCTTTAACCGTTGCACTGTTTTCAAAACAAAATATCAAACATCATAAATAGATATTCCATTGGTTTAATCATCCACAAAATGAATCTTTTATATGGCTTTATGAATACAGCATAACATGCCGCTATGCGATAACAGGATGTTTTGTTTCCTAAAAAATACTTTGTAGATAAACGGTGATCGTCAGACAACGACGATTACCTATGTACAAATATCCTATACTGTACATACCTTTGGCCCCAGTCCGCCCAACGCCATAACATGCGACAATCAAAGTCTGAAATCTTATTTTCATGTTCAACACATTATTTTTAAGACAGAATCAACGCACTGTCGCTTTATCACCTTAAAATACATTTCGTGAGGCTTTCAGACTTCTTATTTACAACAGAACATTTTCTGTTTTCTGAACAATATGAAAATACTATGAATGCTGTCTTGATAATGATGGAAAAACAAAACAGCTTCAATGCATCACATTATTTGTATATCACAAAATGACAGTTACAAGACAAAAAAACAGTAACAATGGCGATTAAGTTAGATCAACAATTTACTTTAACAAAACTAAACAAATCACGATTCATAATTTATCAGTTAATTCCCTAATTACGTTATACGCGAACTTTATATCATCTGTCGTTGCCTTTTGATAGCAAATAACCACGCGAAGAAAGAAGGCGCTTTCAAATTTTCCAGCCACTAAATGAATTCTTCCGTCTTCTCTGATCTTTTGCAGAAGCTGTTGAGTTTTCTCATTATTTTGCTTGATTCGAAAGCAAACAAGATCAAGTCTTACATCATCTACCAATTCAAATTTGTCGTCTGCTTCAATAAGACTCTTGAACTCCATAGCATGCACTACTTTGTTTCGCAGTTTTTGTTGAATGCCTCTCACGCCACATAGCCGCAGCACAAACCAAATTTTCAACGATCTAAATCGTCTCCCTAAAGCTAAATGCCAATGCCTATATTCAGGAATTTGACCATCATCGTCATATTCTAGATACGTTGGATTAATTTCAAATGCATTTACAAGGTAGCGTCGATTTGTTAACCAATTGATTGAGCAATCAAAATTGACCAGGAAACCTTTGTGTGCATTAAAATTAAATGAATCAACGTATTCTATCCCTTTGAAATAATGACGATATTCTGGGCAAATGAAAAATGATCCAGCATAAGCTGCATCCGTATGAAGCCAAAGATCATATTTCTTGCAGACTGGACCCAAAGTCTCGAGATCATCAAATGCACATGAATTAGTGCTACCGAGTGTAGCACATACAAAGAAAGGGATCAAGCCTTTTTCAATATCCTTCTTTATAGACATTTCTAAAGCATCTGCATTCATGCTGAGATCTGGATTTGTCGCAACTAACCGAATTCGGTTTAAAGCGACGAGACCGGCTCTTTCAACTGAGCTATGGGCTTGAGAAGAACAATATCCCACCAAGCGACTATTGATCTGAAAATCAAGTGCATGCATGTAAGTCATAAATTGAAAGATTCCTTTAAAGAAAAATAATTTACATTATTTGACGCCATGAGTAAGAACATTGATATCAGACAAAACATTCCTAATGGAAAGAAAATTATATCTACGCACTACAGCGGGTGGAAAAATAATGATGCTTTTGATATAATAAGTTGAGTAAAAGACACCAGGAGCCTTTATTCCACAACTGTATTACTCTCCTGATCTGGGAAATTCAACGGAAGTCCGCGGTGGAGACGAGGTCGCACCTTCACTAGGCCAAGCCGACGGCACAAAGGGATCGTAAGTGACTGCAGAAATCATTTCTAATTGATATGAACAACTTATTGTCATAATACCATTGTCATAGAACCTGCTGAATTCGGTTCGATTTCTTGTTCAGGCAAGTGCGGTGGGGAAATCAAGATTATAGGTGTCTTGTATAGACTTCATGGATACTCTTTTACAGTGTATATTTTTCTCATTGTCTTTAGATCCTCAAAATACACGCATTGTGACATACATTTGTTGCTAATATATTAAGTTGCTATAGATGATATATTGTCTATATCATGCAACAAAATGCAATAAACGAACGATTTCAATGTCTCTTGACTTTATGAGATACAATATTCCTGTATCTCTTCTTGTTCGCATCTTGTCTACATGAAAAACGATGGATGTGGTTCCTATTGCTGCAATACAAAAAGTTTAGTATAGGTGCGATTTTTCAATAATGTGCGACATAAATGTACATTAAACAACAGGTTTTAAAAGCAGGACATAAAATCATGCACGCATAAATAAAATTGAGCACTCATAAAAGGCTGAATATTTCACTTAATTAAAGTTTGAGAGTGGTGTAAAGAGAAGCTTGAGAATGGAAGAAATTGAGAAGATAGTATGAGAACATTGCTTTCCCATTAGAACAGATGATGCCCACAACATTGATGCAACATGAAAGCCACACTTGTAGTCCAGGCTATTCAAGGCGCCCCGCATCACATCGCCAGGAAAAATGAATGCACACATGAGGCACAAGCATAAGAATAAATGTATTTCTCACGATGTTTATCTCTGTTTTGATGAAGAGTGCTTCTGATAGTTTTGCATGCTAGGTTTTTGTTATAATCTTGAAATTGATTGATTGATTCAGACGTGGTTTTCCATTGATATATTCATTGATATATTCATGTTTATAGAGTTATTATAGAGTCATCGACTTTCTTCGCTGTAACATTGCAAACAATGGTCACATTGATATTTGTAAATTACTGAGGTGGAGTCTTCGAATTTAAATGAATCATTGTTGCGAATTGAATTCTTGAGTTTTACATGGTCATCATAATTTCAGCTCATGTTGTGTGTCATCTGATTTCCGATGCTAAGCAGTCACTATTGCAATTTCCAAAGGATTGATTTTTCAGTTTCAGCATTATCGTAGGAATTAGTTTTCCAAATCATCTAGATGAAATTTTTCAATCTCTAACAAGTTATCCAAATTTGAAAGGAAGAGCGTAACACGAAGTCATCAACATACTCAATCCTCGTTACTTGTTAGAGATGAAGCACAAAGAGTGCAAATAGCGTTTATTTCTAAAAGGGTATAGGACTATGAGGTTGTAGTATACTGAAGTAAGCGTTGTCTGAGATAGGCCTGCCATCTCGTTTTGAATGGTCTGTTTTTAAAATGGACATATAAATTTAGGTCGATTGAATTTAGAGATGAGTCCTGTGTGTTCAGATCATACATGCATAAAATACCCTCGATTTTTCTAATCAAAAATTGCAAATGAATCGTTAATGCATCTATAATTTTGACAGGTTGCTTTCTTTTCAGTCATGTTTATTGCGAATTCAGACAATGCGATAGAGAGAGCACTAGTCTATCCGAGTATGACGTATTCTACGACAACATTGCCCAAGTGAGTGACAGCTTCCGAGTAAGCACTCACACAACAAAGCATCGGTACTAATTGGTTTTAAAAATCAATAAAAATCGGTGCTAAGTTCCGGTGATCCCAAATTTTTTTACAGAACGGATTCCGAAACGGTAACTGCATAAAACCATTTTTACTTTTTTAGGCCCTGGAATTTTTAATTAATGAGCCATGTTATAACGTGATAGGCACTTATGTAACTAAATGATAGGCTAAATTATCGAGACTTTACACCAATTCAACCAGAATGAAATGGCCGAGATTAAGTCTCGGAAAAGATGTCTTCAGTTAATGATAGATAAAATCTCCAAAATATGATGCAACTTCTTATAGGACTTCAACTTCTCACTCTAAAAGTTGAAGAAATTATGGTCAAACAAAAATCGGCAATAACTAATTGGACGCCGACAGTCCGCATGTCATGTCTGAAGGAAATCCAGATACACACACATTGATATTGTTATCACTTATAACCGCACTTAGAAACAACACTGCATCATGATGGTGACCGAATATCGAAACACGATGAGCAGGTATTTGACTTTTACTTCCGACTCTCAGTTTTAAGTCGGTTCCAAATCAAAATGATCTTTTTACAAAGTGGTCTTGAACTCAGTTTTGATGAAAATTTCAGAGAAAGTTGCAGACTGGAATTTAAGTAACAGGCATTTTCAGCGACAAAGCCTAGGTTTCCGCGCATTATTCTGTTATTCCCGTATAATTGTATGTTAAAATGCGCTCCACTATGACAGCATTTCTTTTTAAAACTGATTGTATTGTTCAGTTTTCTATTTTAAAAAAGCAATATCGATATTTTGTTATGCTCAATTAAAAGGATGTATGCAGTGCTTGTATTTCAAAAATGTTATTTAGTACATAATTATGCGGAAATATAGCACGTGCGCAATGCATGCAATTGTAATTAAATTTGTTGCTTTGTAGTGTTAGTGTATTGATTTCAAGCTTATTGCTTAAGATACAGTAGGGCCAATCTTGTATTTTAAGTGCTCGCATGTGTTCGAATTCAGCATTGGCATTTGAGTATAAGTTTAAACATATATCTTGTACATAATGCTATGAATATCATAGAGTTCAATTCATATAGTATAAAGACATACAGGGTATATAGCAGGAATTTGCTTGCATTAAGAAATGTTCTTCACTAGAATGGTTTCCACTCTTGGGGTGTGCCTGAAATTAATCATCTTTTATCTTCGATGTTTGGGTAGACTCCAAGATTGAATCTTGAGCGTGGGTGTACTCAAAACCAGGAGTAGACACAACCTTGTTGATATCATTTATCAGTTACATAAGAATTTTTTTGAAAGAATAAGACAATTTTCTGCGACCGTTTAACTCAGCGGTTCTCAAAGTGGGCGAAGAAACAATTCTGGGGGGCGAAAATACTTTAGGGGGCGATAAAGGGGGGTGATACTCAGTTGGTGGACGATGACAAAAATTGACACTTAAAAAATACTTAGATTAAACATTTAGGGCCTAAATGTAGATTCACATTAAGTTTCATGCTAGTAGTGAAAAAGACGTTCAATGTATTTTCCCTATTGTCAACATATTGAAGAACTACTAATTCGGAGATGATCTGTCCTTCTGTCTGACTCTGCATAAACATTATTGATCTAAAAACGTAATGACAATAGAGTAAAGGATTATTGAGAGGGTGCACTCAAAAATTTTCTCCGTAAATATGAAGAATTGACTCACAAAAGTGATGTTTCTGATTCCAATTATTTTCTCCCTCATTTGACATACGGTACATTAGATGAAATTGTCCAACAACAGAGTCAGAAATTAAATGAGCTTTAACTCATTTTGTGATCTTACAACGCCATGCTCGAGCTAAAATTCATATAGAACAGATAGGAAAAATACCGCATTTTTGGATGAAACAACTGTACTGAGGAAATTTGTTCTCAAAAGGTAAAGTTGTTGTTATAAATTTGTTCGCCCCTATATATTTTAATATATTTCAGAATTTTTGGTAATATTTTGGAAGAAAAGTAAATTATATTTTCGGCATGAATGATGTATAAACTTTTTACTCGAAAGCGATGCCTAAAATTCATTTACTACGAGGGCTGTTCAAAAAGAATTCGACTTTGTTCCAGGAAAGCTATACTTATTGTTCAAAGCAAACACAACCCTAATCCATTTCAAAGTAGCAACCATTGGATAAGTGATGGCAGCAAAAGGGAGGATCATGATTATAGGCTGCACTCCCTTGAATTTCGAACTCCCTTGAATCGAGAAACGCACTCCCTTGAATTTCTGCAAATCCGTTGGTAAAAAAGAAAAAAAAGAATTTTTACTCGACACTTCGGATCCAGACCCTTCTTCACAGAGCTAAAGCAGGTCTGTTTTAAGTAGTTCTGTATCGACTGCCACTGGGTCTTCGCACAGTGAAGAAGAGCAAAGTAATTGTAGACAAAAGTGTTCATTTATTTTGTTCATATACTTTATTATTAATTTTTATTTCTTTTCTCAATATACAAATACAGTCTATAGTGGGGAGACTCGTCGCCACTTATACACTAGGATCAAAGAGCATGTCAACGGCAGACCAGCCTCTGAAATCTCACTACATGTCCATTTCCCAAGTGAGAAGTCGTTCTCCATTCTACTACATACCCCGGTACCAATTATACTCGTATTGGAGAAGCTTTACTGATAAAATCTTATAAGAACCAAAATATGAAGCTAATGAATACTCAGACACAGACTGATCAATTACTGTTATTTTATTTGTTTTTCTTATTGTTATTATTGCTCGCGCTCCTTTTGAATTAACTTTCGTATCTAAGTATTTGTGCATGTATCATTTTTGCTGTTCACATGATGGTACGTTTCGAGTATTGAAGCATGTTTGTCAACAGAATTATTTGATCATACAAGTTGTTTTGGTTTTACTAGGTGATCATATCACATTGGCCGTACAAGCCTTCCTAAAGACGTTTGATAATTTTAAAAGTTGGAGTTGGATTGCCCCCGTTGGATCTTCCCTAAGTTTCTAGCTATATATATAAATATTCCCGAACAGTCGAATCTCACTTAGGGGGAGCGTCTTACCACGCTATGCCCTACTATTAAAGACATTCAGTAGTATTTATTTTTTGGCAGTCAATAAGTTCGAGTGCAGTTAAACGACTGTTTTATTCGGAATCTCCATGTTCGAATTAGTAAGGAGAATATTTTACATATGTGATGGTGTCATTTTTTTATTGAGTGTGTCCTCTAAGTAATCATTTACTCTTATGGTAATGACGGTTATTCATTCACCCAAGGATATACAATCTCGATCCAAGTGATCTGTGACTCCACAATTGGAATTTGATCAAGTGTACCATAACATCGTAGGTAGATGAATTCATTCATAGCTGTTAATTGTCATAATAAGACGTGCGTAGAAAATATTGATCGTAAAAGAATTCATTTCAGCATATTTGAGACTGCCGAATTGTTTCGTTAACTTATCGACGCTTAATCCAGTGGCAATCATTCCCTCAATATCAATTCAATATATATATTTTTTGAATATATGTATTTTATTCAATCGATTCCTCGTCAATTTTAAGGCTCGTTCACACTGAAATAAGTAGAACATATAACTAAGTAGTAATCTAAGTATTAAATAATCTAGTAAACATGGATAAATAAGTCAGAAAGTCAAATATATTAGAAAATAACAATAAACACAACCTATTAGACTACCTTTATTACCTGCACTGAATAAAAATCTAGCATGAGTGCCATATCTTCGACTTCTTGGAATGTATGTTTTTAAAAATTATTCACCATGAATTTATCAAGAAGGACTGCTGGCTCCCATATGTCACATGCATGCCAATTCTATTGACAAAATGAATTCTTTCTAAAATCAATGGTATACGAATTGCCTTGTATTTTCCATCAAACATACTGCTATGTATGACATGAACAGCGAGAAGGTGATTATTAAATTTGATATGAAAAGTGGGCGATGAGGAAAAAAGCTTGAAAAACACTGGTGTAACTGTTTATGCTCAATATTTCGGGTTAGCCTTTAGCAAGGGACACAGAAAAAGGAAATTGCACCTTTGTCGTTAAGAAAATTCAAAGCAATCTATGGAATGCAACCGAAGAACCCTAGTAGAGCATGGACATTGAGACATGCTAACACAGAATTTTAACAAAAATATCATAGACTACTTGAGATATCAAAAGGATAAAAATAACTAATCTTCAGTATAAAGAAGAAAAACTTAAAAAGTACACAGAATTAATGAGATTAAGCTACATCTTGGTAGGCCTCGCTTTGATCTACTTCTTTTCGACTCTCTTTCTTTTAGCCATGTTTTGCAAGTTCTTTTGACAAGTTAAACGCAAGATTAACGAACTTATCAGAAGAACACATCTCTGTGATTATGTGCGACCAGTATTTATCAAATCTCCATTGAAACGTCTTCTTAAGAAGAAGCAAAACAAATGCTACTATGAAAAATGTTTTGTATGCGAAAATGGAATAACTGATGGAAATTGTATCACCAAAGACTGTGTATGCCTAATACAATACAACAACAACGAATCTGATAAACAATATATTGGGGAGACCTCGAGAACAATGAGATCAAGAATAAATGAACATCTTAAAGGCCCTGAATTTGAGGTTTACAAACATCTCATAACACACAACTCCCTAATCACACACAAGTCGATCACATGTTCAATACTACTTCGGAACTTGCAAAACATGGCTAAAAGAAAGAGAGTCGAAAAGAAGTAGATCAAAGCGAGCCCTACCGAGATGCAGCTTAATCTCATTAATTCTGTGTACTTTTTAAGTTTTTCTTCTTTATACTATAGATTAGTTATTTTTATCCTTTTGATATCTCAAACAGTATCTAAACAGTTGCACGGTCGCAGAAAAGTGTTTTTTTTTAATTACTCTTGGATGAATCCCATTCGATGGCAACAAAAGATCTTATTCATATCAGTTATATGTATTTATGTAAAGTTATTTTGGTTTTTCTGTATTAGCATTTTTCTTCTTCTGTTGATGCGTACCATAGAGTAAGCATATAGTAGGTAGAGTCTCGACTCAAAAAAGTATATCATAATGCAAGTATGGCGTGTTGAGGCAAACACATGTTTCAAAAAATAATGTAAAAAAAGACCTATCGGCTGTCAATCGTTTAATGACTTTTCACAACGTGTCACATCGATGTTTGCCATCTGACTTGCTTCGATTGCATGAAAACGCAGCAGGACCTGTGACACGTTGTGAATAGCTACTAAACGAATTACTGCAGATAGGTATTTTTTACAATATTATTTCAAAAAGTATCTATATACTGTGAAATTTGATATCAAATGATTTAGCTTTTTTGCGGAGATCACGTTCCTGCTGTCTAGAAAATATTTAATCATTTTTTTTAGAAGTCAAATTTTTGCAAATTATACCTGTGTTTATACTATTGACGTGAACCAAATATGTAATTAGTATGAAATATACTGGATGTGAAAAGGAATGAATATCTGCTAACAAGCATATTAATTTAGCGGAAATTAAGCTGATCATAAAGGGAATTTCATGCACCGCATTATAATGCAAGTCATGAAAAAGTCGAGATCTGGTTGTGCTTTTTTGGCTGAAATTTCAAGTTTTTAATTCGATTTTCCTCGGCATGATTTTATGATTCACGAAATTTATGTTTCATTTCCTGAATATGAATAGGAAGGTTGACCCATTTGCATTTTTCAAAGTTAATTGTGATCATTGTCTTTGATTTTGTTATTTTGCTCTACCAGTGGCAGGTGGTTTGTTGTATGATCACGCTTAAGAAAATACTCTTGAGGTTGAGCATGAAAGTAATAGCAACCAATCGAACTGCTAATTTAACAAACATCTCTCCAAGGCGGTCATGACACGGAGAATCTGCGAATTACTATTATTCCTTCTGTATTGCTATCATGATCAGTCAATTTCGTGGTAATTTCTTCAAAACTGCAGAAATTTGCATATCTCACTTTGGTATCAATATCCAATTGTGTTCAACTCAAGTTAATTTAGCAAAATCGAAACTGTATGCACATTGGGGATTTAATTAATACTGAGTTGCTAATCTACCTAATACACTTGTTGTATGGTGCGTGCCACTTTAAAGACAAATATCCTGTATTATTTTACGACATTTCCGACGGTAGCGACCGGTTTAATTTTCCAAGTATACAAGACGATTGAGTCGTCGCGACTCTAATTTAAAAAAGTGCTAAATTATCCGCAAGATACTATACCTTAACTCTCACCTCAGAAATATTCAAAAAGCTCGAGTGGGTTCATCTTCCTCAACTACAATAGTTGCTTGATTTAGCTCTGACTCATTTGTTTCCTATAATGGAGGAATGACCAAACAATTCAACGATTTTGATGCGACAAAATTCTCACTCGTTATTTGAAAACTAAAATGGCCTTTTGAATAGCCTGTTAGGTTCTGTCGACGGAGAATATTTCGAAAATTTTGAGTTAAACGGAAAACATCCTGAATTATTGATTCTTCATATTGTTTCCACTTAAATTGGCTTGAATACTAGTCACTTAATCGATTTTGTGGCCATTTCGGGAGAAAGCAAAGAATTCATAAGTAAGCATCTGTAGCTCTCCGCGGAATGATAAGTTTTGGAGTCGCCCAACGTGTCGAATAACATTAATAAAACAATTGAAATATTTGTGCAATGCTCAATGAAAATAATCTTTCATGAATGCTTCAATTATTTTTAATTTAATTCAATTTGCATTTAATTTTAACCCAACTGCATTGAGAACGTAGATGAAATTTTCGACGTGAAAGAAAACATTGCACATGTGCTTCAGAAAATCAAAATTATCCAGATTTAATTCCATATCCAGAATATACACTGAACCGCTTGAAAAATTTAAAATTGATGACTTATATTGATGAATGCCAAATAGGTCCTCAGAGGTGAGAACAAGGGTATTCATTTTGCGCCAAAAAGATTTGGTTGCTTCCTTATGAAGAATTAATGTCTTCGTTGCCTTTTAAAAAATGATAAAGTAAGAGGCGAGGCCGGAAAAATGAATTAACAAGAAATGTATTATCAAAACTTATGTCCTATAAAAACTTATTGCTGTGAAATAGTGAAAACAAAATAGTACAAATTATATGTGCACAACAAGCTGTGTAGTAAATTGAATGCTTGGAAAGCATAGAAGACAAGCATTGATTACAGAATTCTGTTCAAAATATTATATAGTAATTTGAACTTCAACTTCAACAGCTAATTGAAAATGACATCGATTGCTATTTGTAACAGTTTCATTGACAAATCTTCGCATAACTAGACCGCTTTATGAGTAAGAATGGGGAAAAAATTACAAATGTTTGAATATAATCCACACATATGCATAAATAAAAAAACAAAAAAAAATTTGCACTCCACTATACTTTTATAGTGAACTTTTATAGGCAGCTTATAAAACAAATAGGCCTATAGTATGTATCGATCAATATTGGACCGGCTTGTGACAAAAAAATGGGTGACGGGAACATAGCTCTGTTAATGGTGATGTCTCTACATACCAAAATGTTAGGCATCATTTGATCACTGATTTTTTGCATGAGCACGTCATTGTCATACCCTCGTTTGTTTACATGCGTGCTTCGAGAAAAGAAATGGATATATAAATATTACTTATTTCATTGTATTTGTTTACTACATTTATTAGAATAATCATGTGTTGTTAAAAACTTCCGTAAATTAACAAAGTCGGCAATCTTTCGTATTTATGCATGTTTCTGTTGTCATATATTATGTTTCTGATTTTGTTGTCTGACTCTACAATTGTGCAATTTGGACAAAATCAAAAGATCATAAGATCACTTGGCCTTTACAATTATATCCTTTATCAAATACAGAGCTGATCACGATAAACGGATCACATAAATTTCGCTTATGTATTTCGCTAACGATTCTCACGCCTTATAATCGTGTCGCACATCAACGAGCCATGCATCATTCAAGAGCTTTCATTCTATGATATACTTGCATCTGTTATTGTATTTGCTGAGAAGTGCTTAAAATGTGAAAATCACTCAATTTACAAATCGCAATTTTTCAAAGGAAAACATGTAAATATGATAATGAATCAGCACGGGGAGAACAAGCACTTTCTGAGCTCTCTTTTGATATACTGGTCATCAAAATCGGTGAACTAATAAAAAAATAGTGATGATGTGAAGTTATTACAAAATCATGACCTCTTTGACTGAAAATGTTATGTTTTCACTATTTCGTCAAAGATGTTCATGTTTTGTATCACCTGAATCCGTGCGATATGAAAGGTACGAATATGAAAGTTATATATATTCATGTTAGTCTAGTAGTTATTTTTGAAACTTCTTCAATATATCTACTCATTATAATGTGTAAATGTAAATAGACACATTGTAAGATGAACAAAGGTTCAAAACAAGACGATTAGTTAAGGCATGTCTTTGTTCTCTTATAGTGACTGCCGATTGTTTATTGTCATTGTTTGTGTTCTTTTGCGGAAATGAGAAGATATATTGAAGAAGTTTCAAAAATAACTACTAGACTTACATGAATATAACTTTGACGAAATAGTGAGAACATAACATTTTCAGTCAAAGAGGTCATGATTTTGTAATAACTTCACATCATCACTATTTTTTTTTATTAGTTCACCGATTTTGATGACCAGTATATCAAAAGAGAGCTCAGAAAGTGCTTGTTCTCCCCGTGCTGATTCATTATCATATTTACATGTTTTCCTTTGAAAAATTGCGATTTGTAAATTGAGTGATTTTCACATTTTAAGCACTTCTCAGCAAATACAATAACAGATGCAAGTATATCATAGTATGAAAGCTCTTGAATGATGCATGGCTCGTTGATGTGCGACACGATTATAAGGCGTGAGAATCGTTAGCGAAATACATAAGCGAAATTTATGTGATCCGTTTATCGTGATCAGCTCTGTAGTTGATAAAGGATATAATTGTAAAGGCCAAGTGATCTTATGATCTTTTGATTTTGTCTAAATTGCACAATTGTAGAGTCAGACAACAAAATCAGAAACATGAATATGCATAAATACGAAAGATTGCCGACTTTGCTTTTTTATTATCAGCTCTGCATCATCCTTCGTACTTATTTTTGATCTATGCAATTTATGGCTCAAATGAATTTCTTTGGAAATCCACTATCTACAGCCTCCTTAAGAGTTTTGAGAACTCTCGCCGTTTCAGAAGCCACAATTGCTATGCGGGTGAAGCATTTTTGACTGTTAATTCTTATGATGCGCTGCGAGCAAAGCAATTAAAAGCTTCAGGACATTTCGATTGTGTGTGACGCTCATGTTTGCTTTGCATTGCTTTCAGTGTACTGAAGACCTGAGAGCACTATTTGTTTGGGAAATTATAAAGCTATGGCAAAATTCTACTCACTTGGAATTTATCCAGATCAGGATATTCACTCTTCTTCATATCTATCATCCTGTTTCTTGCAGCATAGAGCATCGTCAAAGTAACCTCACTTGCCGTACTGTTGATGACTCCTCCTCCTTTGCCACGAGATAGGAACGTCTCAGGAAGGCCAAGCAACTCGACCAACCAATCAAGGACTATAACTTCAAGCTCTGTGTAAACCGGACAGCTTGCCCATGTAAAACCCATGCAAGCAATTGAATCTGATAAGATGTCGGCTACAGTTGCTGCATGCGAATGTGCTGTAGGAAAATACGCATAGAAGTTTGGATGTTGCCAATGCGTTACCCCTGGCATGATATGTTTTTCAACATCTTGCATAATAGATTGCCAAGAGTCAGGCTCTTCAGGTGCACTTGATGGTAATAGTTTGCGAAGATATCCAGGCTCAACTTCAGAAGCAACAGGTCGATTTCTGATGTTTTCATGATAATCTGCGGTGTAATCGATCATATGTTTGCCAAACTCTCGATACTGATCACCGTCCATTTTCGACACCGTGCAATTTTTGGACTGAATGTGTAAGCGATGGCTCTGTTCTGTTGATAGTAGAGCTTAGATGAGATTACGACAGTTCACTCGACGAATGGAAGACCAATAGTTGCAAAGGTATCAACCTGCTTGTTGGAATTTTATCAACAATACAGAGAATATTACCTGCCGCCACGATCAAAATGATATAAATGAAGGATTGTATGAAACGAGACGTTCTTATTTGATGTCTCTCTAGAGGTCGATATTCATCACAGAATTTCTTTTGTTGATGCAGAATTTGTGTTTCGTATCTGAGACCGGATGGCGCATCGCGCATGATCGAGAGTGGCAACATGATGGAAAGAATTGAACTCTCAGGAAATTGAAATGAAACACAAGTTTCAACTCACATTAGAGTTAAGAAATGCTAAGTACCAACCCTATGTTTGCTCTACCTTCGTTTCCTGATTTTTCATCAGTCGCGTGACTGAAGTTGACTTTTATCTGAGCAATGTCTCAATCGCTGATTGGTTCTTAAATCATCGATAGGATATGAGTTGATTGTATTTGATCTACTTTAAAAAGATTGCAGATAATGTCTCTCCGGATTCATTGTTGAGAATTTTGAAAGAGGAAAACTGCTGGTTCTGTAATTTTGATTATTAATACCGTGGACAACTCAGATAAGTGGAGTGAGTCAAATTATATTATTATAAAATATTAATGACCAATTATGTCAATGATCAGTTATTCGTGTCAGACCAAAATCTGATTCTGTATTTCGTCAATTAGGAAATCACGCAGTTGGTGAGAATAATTTTTCGATTGGACTCATCAAGATTTGAGGGTTTGAACGGCAGCAAATATCAAACTGTCATTGAGGCAAAATGAAATATATACATAGGAATAACAGTAAATTGATTCACTGAAAGCCAAGAACTCCGATATCGCAATGAAAAGTGTCATTTGAACATGGGCTAGGTCTAAATTTTCGGATGATGTCCAACTCTAATGGATGAAATATAATAAGTTCTATATATTTTATTTAATAACATAATGCACAATTATATATTTTGATAATTTAGAATATGACTTCTTTAATAGATAAGTGCCATGTTCTGCCTTGTGATGATATGTCCATGGATTGATGACAAAATTGTTGTATTTGCTAAGTGATAATAAAGTTTTAAAAATAGTGCTAAATGAAGACCAATATTAGCTTTTGGTGATGTTGGTGTCGACCCACCCCCTCCCTGCCATTGGGTGGGCCCAGATGACCGTCAAGTGTCGGGGGGGGAGGGTTAGGCAATCACCCTCTCCCAGCGGCGGATGAGCTCCGCATACCTGTGGGGGGAAGCCAAGAGGTCTCACGGTGTGACCGTTGTGTGCATCTGTGTGCAAGAGAAAATATGCTTTGCGTTGTGTGGCTGTGATTTGCAGAGGGTACAAAGGGGCGAATAATGGACAGAGGGGGTTTTGATACAAGCATTCTTTTAAGAGGTGTGATTTGCTTGTTCGGAGTTGGGTCAGTGTTCTGTGTGTGCGTCTGTCGAGTGTTTGTTATGACTTGTGAACTGTTAGGTGATTGTGTTAATGACTTTATAGTTTTGTCTGTGTTCTATGTATGTGTCGACGTGATGGGTGTGCGTTTGTTTTAGGAGTTATTTGTTGTAGCGTTGGGTGATGGTGTGTGAGAGGGTGAGGAGATAAATTTTGAAAATAGTGCTAAATGAAGACCAATATTAGAATCGTCTCAGTGGCCTCGACAAGGGGATGAGATGCGGTCTCTAGATTCGACATGAACATAGTGAGAAGCTGTGCCGACATTGAGAATAGGCCTAGATGATGTGAACAATCTTGCTTAATGATGCACTTGGATTACTCAATCTTATGCATCATTAGCATACAATCACCATATAATTTCAATACATACAAGGTGTGTTCACATTACTAAAAGCTGCTTAAATGTGATAAATATCATACATGGTATCGGCACGTAGGATTGTTTTCAGGCATTAGTTAGATAATTCAATTTGATGTCATATTGATAATATCTTATAAATTCATAATGAAATAGCACTGGGAGAGCAGTTTACGCTGTTTATGCTTAGACAGTCAAGTGGAAAAGCATGTGTTCGTTTAATAGCATGATATGATGAACTAACTTCACAGTTGAGTTATAAAAAAAAGCAGCTTTTTAATAACAAATTGATTCAATGCTAAAATGCCAATTCAAACGATCGTTTTACTAGAACTAACCATATTTAAGCATATGGACTGATAAAATAATATTCATTTTATAAAAATGAAAAATGCAGGTTCTAGAAAACTAAAAAAAGTGCTTCATGCTGCCAATTGAATAAAATACTGGCTCAGAACTCTATTATAAATGGAAGCATATCACTCATAAATGCATCAATTAAAGAGTTCTTGATGAAAGTGTAGGTTTACTTTCCCACTAGATGCATTTTTCTTTAATCCAGAGCAGTGTGTGATATCTGAACATTTTTGAATATCATTTAAAATTGTGAGTGATTGCAAAGCAACTTTCTGCTCTCCACGTGAAATACCGGTAGCCCTTTTGTCACTTGATTTGGTATAATGTCCATTTCATCTGAGAAAAAATTGAACAACAGATCAGCTATCTCATTATGTTTTTAGAAGGAATTTTTATGAATTCATCTGTAGGTCAGTTAGAGAAGAAATATGCAGCAACGAATTGAAAACACCTGTCTATGTGTACTTGCCTACTACCAATTAATAGTAGGCCATCAAATATATAAGGAAGATTACATAATCATTCATAGAAATGTGCGACAATCGCTTACATGATGCTTTCCTAGTTTCTATCATTATATTGAACAAATCGTGTATTTGGCTACTCTTCGGAGTAAAGGTCGATTATGAATGTAAAAGCCTATTTCATGAATGCATCATCATGCAGAGAATTAAAATTCAGGTAATCTTAAGAGCTGAAAAAGAATAGAATAACAGAAGTTTATTGGACATCTAGTTTCGGCAATTACTGACTTACTTGACTAAAATCCCGTCCTACGGAGATCAGGTAGGGTCCCACAGTGCATGTCGATAATTCCTCCATGATTGGCGTTCTCTTGCAAGGTGGATCATTGCAGCAGATGAGGTTGTTGTGTTTGCGGCTCTGAGTTGCTGCCACCATCCAATTCGTGGTCTTCCTCTTGGTTTCTTTCCGTGGACTCTCCCGTAAAGCATCTGTCGGGGCAACCTCTCTTCTCGCATCCGTTCTACGTGCCCAAACCATCTTCGCTGGATGTCTTGCACTCTATCCACGATGTTTCCTTTCATGTGTGCCATCTCTCTCACTCTTTGATTAGAAATTCTTTGCTGCCAGGTAATTCCGAGAATTCTTCTCAGGCAATACATTTCGAATGCGAGTAACTTCTTCTTTTCTCTCTCTTTCATGATCCAGCACTCCGACCCATACAATACTGTTGGGAAGACTATGGCTTTCAGGAGTCTCTTCTTCAGTTGGAGGGTGATGGACCTGTCCTTCCATATTTTCGTGAGCTTGCGAAAAGCCACAAAGCCCAGGGACGTTCGCTCTTCAATTTGCTTGAAGGTATCTCGCTCTGTGGTGAAGGAAACACCGAGATACTTGAAACAGTCGACTTGTTCGATTCTTCCGGATTGGAGCACTATGCTTATGTCTTCAGCCCTTCTACCAATTTTCATGACTTTCGTTTTTGACGCGTTGATTGACATCTTGAATCTTGAGCAGCTCCTTTCCACAATAATTGCCATTTCTTGCAAGTGATCGACCGATTCCGCAAGGAGCACGATGTCATCCGCATATCTTAAGTTTGTGACCTTCAAGGCAGCTATGCTTACTCCAAAATTTTCAAGACCTTCCAGTGCCACACTCATAACCGCTTCCAGGAAAAGGTTGAAGAGCTGCGGGGAAAGTGGGCATCCTTGAAAGACACCTCTTCGAGTAGGGAATTCATCGGTTGTCAAGAGCCCCTTCCGCACGATGGCACTTGTTCAGTTGTCAATATGGGTTATGAGCCTAATAATATCTTCTTTAAATCCGTAGTAGCTGAGCACTTCTTCTAGCGCTTTTCTCCAGACTGAATCAAAAGCCTGTTTGAAATCTATAAACAAGCAGTAACAGTCCTTGTTGACTTCCCACATCTTTTCCGCAATTTGTGAGAAAGCAAAAATCTGATCAGTGGTTCCTCTAGAAGGTCTGAAGCCTGCTTGTTCCTCTGTGAGAATTTCTTCTTCTCTGTTGCGCATTCTCATTTGCATGATTTTTGCCAGTATTTTGTATGCATGGGGCAAAAGGCTTATTGGGCGGTAATTTTCTCTCTTTGTAAGGTCGCCTTTCTTGTGCAAGGGGACGATGACCGCTTTACACCAGTCCTTCGGAACTATTCCACTTTTAAATGAGAGATTTATTATTCTTGTGAGCCACGCGATGACATTTTCACCTCCAGCAGATAGGAGTTCCTTTGTTATACCGTCTTGTTCTGGGGCTTTCCCGTTTGCCATGCATGTAATGGCGCTTCAGACTTCATCTTTCGTCACTTCAGGCATTTCAATCATTTCCATCCTCTCATGTTCTAATTCTGGAAAGTCTTTGGGGTTGAAGGAGGTTTCTACGTCCCTATAGATATTCTGGTAATGATTTTTCCATAGCTTTCTTACTTCCTGTGCATTCGAAGCTTTGTCATCCTCCTCGTTCCTTATGATCATAGATTCCTGTCTGAAGCTACATTTTGATAGTTCTTTTACTGTCTTGAAAAGACCAGCGGAATTTCCTTGCTTGAAGCTTCTTTCACACGTTTCGCACTTTTTCCTGATCCATTCCTCCTTTGCTTTCTTACATTCAGACTTGACCTTTTTGAAACTTTCACGATATTTTACCATGTTCTCCGCAGTGGGCGCTCGATTTTTCATCTTCTTAGCTTCTCTCCTTTCGTCACAGGTCTGTAGTAGCTCTTGTGTCATCCAAGGCTGTCACTTGTGTCTTTCTGTGCCAACAGCTGTACCGCTTTCGTTTGTAACATTTCACTGCATTTTTCCCAGAGTCGCTCTAGTTCCAGCTCCTCTTCCAGGAGTGGGAGAAATTGGCCTCCAATTGTCATTTCAAAGTTTTCTTTTACTGCAGCTGTCTTCAAACTTTCAAGATTGATGCGCTTGCTCGTGCGATTGTTGGACCAATTCGAAGCTTTGAATTTAATTCGGATATTTGCTACCAGTAACTCATGATCTGACCCAAAATCGGCACCTCTTAGCACCTTCGTATCTAGTACAGACGTTCTCTATCTCTTATTTACCAGGACGTAGTCGATGCAGTTTCGGTTGTGACCATTTGGGTGGTTCCAGGTGTATTTGTGTCGATCACTGTGTCGGAAGAAAGTATTTGTGATGCACAAGTCCTTTGCTAAACAGAAGTCCAGTAGACGCGTTCCTCAATCATTTCTGTCTCCGACACCGAAACTTCCCATTACTTCTTCATATCGTCTTTTGTCCGCTCCTATCTTGCTGTTGAAGTCTCCTATTACCATCAACATCTCGCCGTTCTTTGTTCTGTCGATCTATTCGGCAATTACATAAATATCAAAATAAGTATTCGACAGATAAATCTCAAAAATAAGAGACGTGGTCGTCGGTCGGAACGAATAAAACAAATAACTGTTCATACAAAGAACTGTGTCTACCAAATCAATTGCCCAAACTGTCAATAATTCTACATCGGCGAAAGCAAGAGAACAATGTGTTCAAGACTTCATGAACATATTTCACCATCATCATCTTTGGTCTACCGTCATCTGTCTGAAGTGCACCGAATCATTCCTCATGTGAGTGGCATTCGGTGGAACATTTTGCGGTCCGGCGTCCAGAATCTAGTCGAACACAAAAAGCTAGAAACGAACAATATTAACTCTTTGAGGCCTAATATATATATATATATATCCAGCTTTACTGAAGTTTATTGCAAGTGCATGAATAAGCCAAAGGCGAAACGTCGCGCATTGCCTTTTGTAACTAAATACAATTTTGGTCGGAGACTATATCCTTTTGAATTCGTTCAAATCTCATCAAATCTCTAAAATGTTGTGATATAAAATATTTACATATGGTTAGGATTGAAATTGGGCTCACTCAATCAAATTACAGTGTCTTCTATTGGATAAGGTGCAATTCAATATTTCAACTATCTGAGCAGCAAAATAGAAATCAGTAAGAATAGGTCTGTAAATGTTCAATCCTATTGTCTAAAAAAGGTCAGTCTACCGCTTGACTCCTTACATAGGCCAGGACCTACATCTACAGGTGATAATAGATGTATGTACATAAGACCTTCGTGTATTGGGCAAGCATAGGTTATTGTAAACATTCGGTGTCCAGGTGGTCCTCTGGCTTGCCGCGGGGGTGGGATTTCCCATGGGAATTCTCTTGGGATGGGAATATTAATTTCAGTCATGGGAATTCCCATGATGTGAGAAGCTCCAGAATAACTAAACAATATTTCCGCAGCTCTGTTGTACGCTTTCATAGACGATACACTGCATATCATAATAATATGATTTTTCATTATTAGAGAAAATTAATGCATTCACAATATTTCTATCCTCACTGACGCGTTACTGCAAGAGAGGCATTACTTCTTCAAAATTTATTTTTTAACTCCGGAAAACGCGGTAAAAGAAATAATGGTAGAAAATCATTGATACTTTCTAAAACTGCTTACCGGTATTTACTCACTCTGACTTCAATGACATGATATTTTGAAATTTGAAAATATGTAAGTGCCAATTTGTGCATGGGTCCCCCTTGGGCTTTCGTGGTAGTGAAACCCCGAAAATTTCGATAAAAGAAAAATGCATTGATGCGCTTCGAAATAGCTGATTTATACATAGTAGCGACTTTAATAAAATGATATTTCGTGAATGAAGTGACAGAGGACTTGCTATTCTACAATGCTTACACCACTTACTGTTGATTTAGTATTCCGAAAATACATGCACTACTCATAAACTACTGAAACATCTACGTGTATCACCATCAATGCGGATTAGCAGTTGTGAAAACAGAAGAAGCAGTCACATCCTTTCATTAAGCAGTTAAATGTGTTACTATGCACATTAAATTATTATTTAATCCATTATTTGGTCACGAAACATCGCGCAGTTTGAATTCAAAAGCTGTGATGCAGTAGGCCTACTTGAATTGTGAGTGTCAATCTGACCTGCACTTTTTAATGATAGTTTTTACTAATTTTCTATAACATTGAAAAGTCACAAACACAAGAAAATTATATTTCTTATAACTCAAATAAGCAATTTTGTCTGCTATGATGACAAACATTTTCTTCTACCACCGTAGCCAATTGGGTCACGGGTGACCCACCGATACTTAAGAACCTCTCCTGAAGAAAGGATTCATTGTACCATGTTTTCCTTTGGTATATACATATTTTAGAACATTATCCACCTACATGCCAAGTCTAGTTTTACGAAATGGCATGTAACACAAAAACAATCATCTTTCCCCAAAGGCACATTGGAAAGTGAATCAAAATTTGATGCACAAGTTTTTCTTCGTGATTTAAATGAAATGAATCGAGAGTTCATTCAAAATTTTCTGAAATTTATTGACTGCCAGATCGCTAGCAAGGGTTAGATGCAAAAGAAGTCCAAAAATTCATCGTCTTTAATGGAGATTTCTGCACTTGAACATCATCATTTCCATGGAACAACGGTGACCCATAGGGCTTTCCGGGGTTAAAATTGAGCGATTTAAAGTTATTTGCTTGACGCTTGCAAGTAGCATACGCATGTGTTTTTGTAAAATGAATTGCGCAATCGCTTTAACCAGGAAAATAAAAACCACTAGGGTTGTCCGACGTTTCGAATATCTTTAACGAGGACGAATTACACAATGGCTAACATTGCCTTATATATCGAACTTGGAACAAGTCAAAATTTGAAAAAAGGTACAAATTATACAGAAATGTGAGGATTATAGCGAAAATGCATAGAAGTCAAAATTATGTTGGGAAATCATGGATAGAAAAAATGTTCAGACAAGAAATCTGATTCTGGCTACATCATGCAATGAAAATAGATCATTGCATGATGAAGCCAGCATCAGATATCTTGTCTGAACATTTTTTCTATCCATGATTTCCCAACATAATTTTGACTTCTATGCATTTTCACTATAATCCTCACATTTCTGTATAATTTGTACCTTTTTTCAAATTTTGACTTGTTCCAAGTTCGATATACACTCTTTAGCAAAATTAATGTTACATGCGGATATATTCACTTCTAAAATTTGAGTTACCCTTCTTTTCCCGTCTTATGATAACCTATTATGTTTGTTCCTTGATACGAAAACATTTTGTGAGAACTAATGTGTTTGTGAAAATGTTTATAAGTCAATGAGTAATCAGAACTGCGATCACTGCTGAGTTGTGGTCATTCATGCGATATACAGTCCACACTGAAACCTTTGCCTCCAGAGACACAGAAGGTCTCCTGCAAATGACAATCTGTGAATTCCAGCCTATCTGATTACATATCGGTTGCTTCGAGATGTTGTGATTCTTTTCCGTCCTGACCGAATACCATTTTTGCATTTTTTCATACCAAATTCTCTTTGCCAACGCCGGAGAGTATCTTGAAATGTGCAGCTTAGCAAGAGAAGCTTGTAAGCTATTTTTCATTTGATCCAATTGCATATCCCCTAAGAAAACCACTATCTTTAATCTGTCGATTCACCATGATCATAAACTCCTTTGATTTGTTAATGAAATGATAAATGAACAAGCAATGATGAGCGATAACTACGGTACCGATAACTGCATATGCATTATGCATTAGATTGTTATGAACTGAATTTGAATCAAAATCATGCTTATGTTACCAACTTCTTACCAAATGAATGGGTCAATGTAACATTAGTTATGATTATGTGTCCAATTACGCGTATAATTGTCTTGTTGATGAGCCCCGATACTTTTCTGAAAGTACTTTCTCTTGTCTATACACTGATCTATGTTTCATTTTCCTAGTCTATGATTTTGATACCAAAACTTTCATTTAAAGAAAAGCAGATATGTTTGACAAAATTTCATGCAGTAGACAACCGTTCAAAGATGTAGCCAATACTCATAGTGAATCTTCAAGAGGAGATCAATACCTTTCAGATGAAATATAATGCTTTTGTAATCAAATGAAATGAATGGTTGTAGACACTGAGATGTTTCAACAGTTGTAGTGATGTAAAATTAATTTTGCTAAAGAGTGTATAAGGCAATGTTAGCCATTGTGTAATTCGTCCTCGTAAAAGATATTCGAAACGTCGGACAACCCTAGTGGTTTTTATTTTCCTGGTTAAAGCGATTACGCAATTCATTTTACAAAAACACACCATTACTCCAGGAATGGCCAAGCACTTAAAATCATAGCATACGCATGTTAATAAAGAAGCGGAAGTAAATTTCTCATCTTGATTAAGAGTCAGACTGCTCAATTTAGTGCACTTGTCAGATGAAATGCTGAGTGCCGTTGTCGGACGAGCAACATGCTTGAATACATGTATATAATAGAATTACACATGCAACAATACACATAGACTATTGTAAACTGAACTTTTTATGATCCACTAAATAGTGATGCAATAACTACATGTAGACATAGGGATAGCCACTCGCAATGGTTGCAGCAATATTTCATGTAGGGACGTATCTGCATTAGGCTAGTCATGCTCGTGTTATGATTGATGCATCGATAGTCTAATTCAGTGAAATCTATTATGGCCCATCTTGATGTGGCATCCCATCTTGTGAAAAGATGGCACCCATGAAGGGGCATGACCTCTGACAATGAAGCGAGCCTAGATTCAAATTTACAAATTTGCAGGTTAGTCTGATGTCATGGATTGTAGGCCTCTCTGTAAATCCATGAAGGTATGGAGCCCTTTGCTTTACTTTATCTAGTAACACGCCAAACTACCTATGGGTGGTAAGTTCCCATGGACGCAGTAAGACTTGATGTATATGTAGAACAATCATGCATGACCGGGGAGGTAGACATACATTGGAACAGAATATTTCCTAACCTAGGCTTAGCTATTAAGGATTCTGAGTCGACTAAGCTTATCAAAGAAAGACCTGGCTAACGGGAATTATTATGGAAAATATTTGTGAATTTTGAAAAATCCTGTGTGAATGTGATGGAATTGGGACGAAGAGGTCTCGTCTCACGGCAAGCCTGGACTAGTCCTACAGTCGTGGTGATAGTCAGTCACGCCGAAGAGAAGCATCATCTCGGTCATGGTTCCTTATTATATAGGCATACACATCATACAGTTATCTGACGTGTGTAAAGTCGGCCACTGCTTCAGCTCCTGTTGGCTTCTTGGATCATAAAGTTCATGAGCAGCTTGTCAGGCTACCATTCTGTCATATTTCATATCACCTTTCGCAAGCTCAGGCATCAAACTTCTTTGACGTATTCTCTTGTAGAGTTTGGGCAGATTTCAACAGTATTGGAAACTTTTCTTGTATTTTGAGTAGGTCTCTTGAAGCCGTTTGTTAGACTTATTGACCTAATTGAAGTTGTCCAACAGCATGCAAAGTGCCCACATGGCTCATGCGGTTGGCTGCACTGTGCTGCTGAGCTTGTCATGGCCTTTCATTTTGGCGTTGATGGTACAATCATTGCTTTATACTAGCCAACCTTTCTTGGTGATCGACATTGTGAAGAAAAGAGATATGACAATGACACCATTGAGGAAAAGGAAAGAATGCAATGACGAAGACATGAGAAATGACAGTTTGTTTGGATTAATTCAAAAATTAAGTATTATCGATCACAGTCATCGTAGTGTCCACCTCGGGAAATAGTCCTAATACTTGGTGACTTCCTAGTATTTCGTTTGCAAAAGTGAAAAAGCAAGTTCAGAATGTTCCGGAAGGATATTGCTATCCTTCGCTAGACGCTATCGCAACATGTTGGGGATCATTTCTATTATTTCCTCTCTACTATACCATTTGTGCCCGCAGCGATTTCGCAAACATATCCAAGAAATAGAATCACATGTTTAATTAATAGAGTGGTCTGTATCGCAATATTTTTTCGCATAAGACATCTTTGATTGTGGAATATACTTTTAACTTGCATTCATTCTCAAGTACAAGTCCACCTCAACTTAGTGTTCATATGAGTGCACAGTTTTTTTATTCCAATAATGTGTTTTTTACTAGCTGATCGCAACAGACTCAGTCGCATTCCCTTTGTGTATCAATCCAGGATGCGAGTGCATAAGTTTGCGGATGCATCTGCTTTTTCCTTGAACCCTCCCTTTATGTAGGAATCGATTGCTAATCAACCTTGTTTTTTCCAAACTTTCTTTTATATTCTGTTTGATTTTTTTAATTTAAAAACTTACAAGAAAAAGAGCATTGCTTTAAACGTACTTTTAACGTACCTTGTAAACACAGCTTTCATAATTTTTAAAAATTTAAGGATGCAATTTTTACATCACTGTTCCAAGAAAACACAATCATATATAAATTCAACAATTACACGTACACCTTTTCAAGCTCAAATTTAAATAATCTCGGAGCAACTTTAGCAATCTCAATCCAATTTAGAAAGGATCTCGAAACAATTTAAAACATTCTCAGAGCGAATTGAAGACTGTAGCTTTTGCTGCTTGGCTTTAGTTTTTCAATCGTCTTGGTTTGAGACTACAGTAGGTTTGACCAAAAAGTTCGTGTCATGAAAGGGATAAGTGCTATTCCATGGAAAGAGATAACGATTGGCCCTATAATATACATGTACATGTTTATCGTCGGTTCGATCTGTGAGAATCCAACAGCATGATGATTGGCAGATGTAGATTGAAGTAAATTGTAGTGTTCACTTGGGATTTCAAAGTGAACCGAGGAGAAAAAATGAAATTCTTTAATTCATACCTGCAACACGCAGACTTCGATTGGCTATAGTAAATCAGTAAGCGCTATCCCTAATTGTCCATGGAAAGAGTCCATGGCATCAGAAAAAGTCTGCAGCAAGTAAGTCTGCAGTATTTTAGCATTAAATTCATCGAGGTGTCAGACTGGACCAAGGTGAGGCACTTATCTGGAAACTAACCTCGAAACACATTTAACGCGCATTAAGTCTGCAATCGAGCAAGAAGATTGCTGCTATGATGGTGTTAAGCCATCTACTGCATACAACTGGATTAGAAGAGAGCGCTCATACCGGTATTAATGAACACGTAGAACACGGTCCAACGCACGATAAGGCTGGAAAAATTGAGGACCCTTTGTTGAATCATTACTCGAATAGTTGCATGAATGTCCTCAAATGACGTTCCTACCAAAATGAGTTAAAATCCTTAACTGCCTGCTTGATTTCTAAGATCAGTTTCCTTAACGTTGTGGGCAAAAAGTTATCCCAAAGCGCAGACAACAACTCTGTAGATAAACTATGAAAAAGAAATATCCAAATCAACGATCGATCGCACTTTTTAAAATAATATTTACAAAGAGTGTCAAACTAAGATTATTTTTAAGCCTTTATTTCAATTTACTTGGGTTTGACAAGCTTCATCTTTCCGTCCAATAAATATTAGTGTCAATGAATAGGGGAGCGTGGGTCACATTGAAGATGTTTTTGAACTTTTCTCGATAGATCGAGTATACTAAATCAAATGAACCAAAATCAGACTCGGATGAAAAGTTGAGAGCATGCAAAGTAATCTCTGAGTTGTTGGGCGTTTCTGTGACATTTCCTCTCCTCACAATTTGAATTTTAAAATTTTTACCAAAGTACCCCATGTGTTCCAACCTTTGTTTATTGCTGTTTTATTCAACTTTGTTAGACTTCATGTATCAAATCTATAGCTTCAGTTCGTGAATCATTAACAGTAAGCTACAATTTCATAGTCTGAGACTTTTATTAGCACAAAATGATAGCAAATGTTTGATGTGGAAAAATACATGCTAATTTCTGAAAGTGAAATGTTCATAGACCATCAAGAGTTCTCAGACTAATGGGATTATTCATCGATAGAAGAACCTTGGTAAGAGCATTAGTGCTAAATGTATTGATATATAGAAACATGTATGATTGTGATCATCAATTTAAGCATTCTTGCTGGCATTACGCACTACATGTAGACATGCAAGACACGAGTAGGCCTAGGAGAAGGGCTGATGAATTATCAAAAACATTAACAAGAAGCATTAACATTTCAATTAATTTGACCAGCAGGGGAGGTTGTAGTGTATCCAAATCTACATCATTTTGTTTGAGATCACTGATTTATATTAACGTATCAATCAATTTTTATCAATTTTAATTTTTCGCCATATGTTGGCTTGATGTTTTGCCGTACACAAAAACGAATATCATAACTGTTCAAATATTCCTGAATAATCAATCTCATAGCGTTTCAGACTAATTTTCAAAATAATCACATTTCAGAACTTATAAATCACTTCTTTCACTCAACAAAAGAACAAATAAGTATTGAAGTGTGGCACTACATGTGTAAAACATATTTAAAGTGCCCCACATCGTATACTTTTCAAATTTCATACATTTCTACCTTATTTTGCTCTAGGGCAAATAAGGCTGCGTTCAAATAGTTCTAACCACTAGATTAATAAAATTAATAAGGAATGCTTGAGAAAAAATCTGTCTAGTGAAAATATACGAAAGGTTCTGGCTTCATTAGAACGAAAGCTCCGATTTTCTGAAAATTTACTTTTTCATTGAAATTTTGGGGAATCCTGTGAAGATCATGATTGAGAACATAATCAGTTAAAATTATCAGAGGAATCATGTTTACTCGCTGCAATCAACAATGCCTTAAAGCATAAAGTTTCCACTATTTTTAGTTTTGGAGATGAGGTTCAGTTTGATAAGATTCAATTCAGTGTGTCCTACCCTCCCCAATAAGCGGGAAATAATGACATGCGACTTCTAACGAATAATGAAATTGCTCCACTAACGCATCACTTCATCTTGTACATAGTGACATATCATTCATTTCAATAGAAAAAAGATAGACACATAAATACCCAGATGGTCTGTACTTGAGGTATCATCAGCTTAGAATTATGAACTTCTCGACTATTAGTGAGATACATATCGAGAAATACTAAGAATGTTTACAAACTTCTATGCATAGAGCTTAACAATAAACAGTGAAGAAATAATCCTATAATAATGCATGTTATCAATCATTGCATTGAATTTTTCTCGAACTTCATTGAGATTTATGTGCAAAATTCTACTCACTTGGAATTTATCCAGATCAGGATATTCACTCTTCTTCATATCTATCATCCTGTTTCTTGCAGCATAGAGCATCGTCAAAGTAACCTCACTTGCCGTACTGTTGATGACTCCTCCTCCTTTGCCACGAGATAGGAACGTCTCAGGAAGGCCAAGCAACTCGACCAACCAATCAAGGACTATAACTTCAAGCTCTGTGTAAACCGGACAGCTTGCCCATGTAAAACCCATGCAAGCAATTGAATCTGATAAGATGTCGGCTACAGTTGCTGCATGCGAATGTGCTGTAGGAAAATACGCATAGAAGTTTGGATGTTGCCAATGCGTTACCCCTGGCATGATATGTTTTTCAACATCTTGCATAATAGATTGCCAAGAGTCAGGCTCTTCAGGTGCACTTGATGGTAATAGTTTGCGAAGATATCCAGGCTCAACTTCAGAAGCAACAGGTCGATTTCTGATGTTTTCATGATAATCTGCGGTGTAATCGATCATATGTTTGCCAAACTCTCGATACTGATCACCGTCCATTTTCGACACCGTGCAATTTTCGGACTAGAAATTAGTGACTGTTCTGTTGATAAAAATTAGATTATGATAATCTATATCATAATTATATATTAATATAATAATATATTAATATATAATATATTATATATATCATGATACACCTTTTCCAAGTCATTAGTAGAAACACGCAATTCAATAGCGGTGATCTCAAGTCAATAGTAGATCCGCTCAAATCAGCAACGGGAGTCTCAAATCATTAATAGAAATTCTATTCTATCTTAAGTCAACAATAGAACTACCCAATTCAACAACGGAAAGCAAAAATCAACAGTAGATGTTGGGATCTTTTGTCATGCTTCAAAATTTACGGACCAGTTTGTGCCTCTTTAGAATGAATATGGAGTTGCAATTACGGATTCATTAATGTCTTTACTTGATTGAG
This sequence comes from Prostheceraeus crozeri, assembly GCA_907163375.1. NCBI lineage: Eukaryota > Metazoa > Platyhelminthes > Polycladida > Euryleptidae > Prostheceraeus > Prostheceraeus crozeri. The sequence continues at coordinate 93,797 of CAJQUW010003749.1, forward strand.
CACTATTTCGTTTTACAGACAAAAGTTTAATAGCAAATGGAAGACATAAGAAGCATGCATGTAATGTAGCCCCCAGGATTCGAAGCTGCAAAGAATGAATTCTAGAATTTTTGTTCTAGTCATGTAGGCTGTGTTTAGAGACAGTTCGTCCTGATCGCTGATAATTAAAAGCAACAATGTAGGTATGTGAAAAATCTGTCTATAATTTTCAATAGAAACAATAGAATAAAAATATGCTGAACATAAATCATGATGAACGACATAACACTGATGCATTTACATATCTCAATATATTATGTCTTCTTCTCTCAATGCACGACCGTAATACGTCCGCATTTGTGAAAACCATCGGTCACATTTATAAGCCGTTATTTCGGCAACGTTCTGCTCAGCTAATTGCATTTGAGTTGCAAGTCTTTGGGGTTGGGGTTGCAAAATGACCTGGTACCTCACCTCTGCCATTTGGCGCTTGACTCCGTCTTTCCACGAATTGAACGCATTTTCGCAAATGTTGAACATGGGAGAATAGGGAGAAAGAAATTTTGCACTGTGAGTACTTGGGAGATTAGCCAAGTGGTGATTGCGATGGATACTGCAATTGTCCATTATGAATGCCGCCAACGTTTCATGTCCAATATTCAGGGACAGCTCTGACAGAAAGGAATTGAAGGCTGTCGAATTCGTATTCGATGTATGAACTGGTGATGATCCAGACCCCGTCTTGGAGACACGGCAAATAATGCACTAAAATTTGTGCTCCTTCGTCCACCAATAACACACACAGCCCGATCGCCTCTGATGGCTCTCCCGCGAGAACGTTTGATCCAAAGATGAAAGCCACTCTCATCAATAAAAATCGGCTCAATATCTGGACTGAGAGCAATTAGCCACTCTACGAGTTGTCGACGTTGAGCTTTCACTTCAGATGCATTTCTCTCTGCAGGGGAGTCCATTAACTTCCTCATGGTCACCATTTGACCGTGCAAAATATTCGAAATTGTGTTATCACACATGGCGGGCTTATGTGGCAGCAATGACTTCAAAGTGGCATTTATCTGTGATAGAGTAAACTGGGGATTTTCCTCAACAATAGACAAAAGAGTTGAAGATATTTCATCATCCCGTTTCTTGTTGTGTGCACCTCCTCTCTGTCGCACTACACATCCAGTATTTTGAAAACGCCGGATGATTGACCAAGCAGTTCCAGATTTGATAGCCAACGTCTCAGCCAAAGCTTGATAATCCTGACCATTCTCAAACGCCCGTATAAGTCTTTGCTTGTCTGCAGCAGACATTCGTTGACGCGACATCGCTACAGATCGTATGTACAAAGAATGACATTAGTTGGTGCTATCAATCAATGCATGCATCGAGTCGATGTGATGAGTCAATTGTTTGGCATGACGGTCAATCTTTGTTTCTGCACATGCCATTGTACTTTTGTCTATTATTGTTAGTTAGCTAACGAAGACGTGAATAAGTGATTGCGCGATGCAAACTGCATTATGCAATCGTAGCTACATGTCTTAAACTGGCCCGTAAATTTTGAAGCATGACAAAAGATCCCAACATCTACTGTTGATTTTTGCTTTCCGTTGTTGAATTGGGTAGATCTACTGTTGACTTGAGATAGAATAGAATTTCTATTAATGATCTGAGATTCCCATTGCTGATTTGAGCGGATCTACTATTGACTTGAGATCACCGCTATTGAATTGCGTGTTTCTACTAATGACTTGGAAAAGGTGTATCATCTTAGATTATGACACTTAACTCAACGAATAAAAGTTCAATAACGGCGAAAAGTAGCAAGCATATGTATAGCCTATGTACACCACTTGGCGCACAAAGTGCTGCCGTCGAAAAGAATTTGCGTCATTGCCGTTTCTAGCGCATTTTTGCTGGTATGAATGCGTAAACTGCTGCTCTTTACCAAATCAACAGCAACATAATCGTTTCAAATGCAAAATAAAACAATGAAAGCAGTAGAGACGCAGCTTTTTCCTTTTCTTTTATTCCGTTGAGACCCACTCAAATTATTTGCAAATTAAGTGATTGGTAAATGCACTTCAAAAACTTCACTCTTCTCTTTCAAAAGACTGGTCTCTTTCGAATGACCACACGTCTATCGAATGCGCTGTATATTTAACTTGGCAAGTGGTGGAATGCCTGACTGATTGGTTTGATTCATGCAATAGGATCTACAGACCGGACGCAGCACGTCTTTGTCAGTTGGGCTCGTGTATATGAAGATTGAACTAAGACGCTGAAGTGAATGGCGGATCTGCATCCTCAGGGTTTAGCAGAGTAATAATATAGCACAAATAATATATCCTCGGGGTTTAGCAGAGTAAAATTAGCACAAAGCTAATTTTTACCAATAATAATTTTGTGTGTCAATCGATTTATAATACTAATTTTCTGTTCATCTGCATCTCAGTAAGCTTGCAATACAGATGGATGTTAGTTGAATTAATATTAGCTAATCGCTTTTTACCTTGAAATTAATACTCCAATAACATTTAATAAATTTCTCAAAAACAATAAATCCTAGAAAAAATAGCACATACCGATCATGAGATCTATCGATATATGTGTAATGGCTCCTAGCCATGGAAAAACACATGCCAAGACTTTTTGATTGTTATCAAGAAAACATACATTTTAATGTTGTCCAGCACACTTGTTCAAGCCCTACGTTATTTGCCTCTTTGTTTCATGTCTGCCGATACAGATCACATTGATTAGGGTGAATTTGCGCTAGATTTCATTTTTATAATGCTGTTGATATGACAGTTGGCATTTGAAACGATACCGTTTCATCTCATTTCGGTAATTCTGCTGTTGGAATGTCAGCGATGAACTTGAAGCGCTAATGCTGCGAGTGAAGATTGCATTTTGCAGTTGAAATGTCTTTACCTAATATGAAACGGATGATTAGCTTCTTGATCGGTCAAACTTATATAAACCTATATTTCTGATAGCTGATTATTGAAAATCTTCCATTACACAATTCAATCTTTCATTTATTTCATCTTTTTTTTTAATAATAAAATTCTTCTTTATTTTTTTTATTACAAAACCCTTCCACCAACATAAACATTAATATCAAAGCTTGTCTTATTGCGTTCAGGCGAAGGAAAGTGACTCAGATATTATTTGCATGCAGTGTCTTTTTTAGCGTGCAACTGGGCACAATTTGTGTAGGTCTAAATTCAAATGCGCAGTTATCTTTCTTGATTTATGCATTTCAAAAATTCTAGTCATGAAAATAGGTAAATTAAAAACGTAGCAGAAAGTGGAGTGGATGTCAAAATATGAATGACAATTTTGTTGAAAATTGAAACTTTCAAAAATATTGACTTTTATGATTGCTTGCTAAATGTGAGGTTTACTAAATATTAGCTGCACATTTGGAGATACATTCTCCCTATACATCAATACGCCATAATTTGTGTCTGGAGGCCAAGGTGATGCGATGCGTTGCTACTAACACTGCCTTTATGAATTGAGAATTGCAAAATTAGTATATGCACATGCAGTTCTAGCAGAGAACATACATGGTCGTGTAATATAATCAGAGGAACTGAGTTATGAAACATATTCTGTATAGGACACAGAGTTAATTACAAAGAAATTGATTTTCTTAAATGTATGATGCTTGTAACTTGCAATTCTTGCATGTTGCATGCGAATCATCCAGCTAAAAGGTAGGCGCCACATCATGGATCTGATTAGCTTTGTGGTCAGCTACTTCTGCACTAGGCTACTACAGGAATCAGAATCTCTGAAATGATAATGCTGTGAGGAGAGAATCTCTGCGACTTTTTAACAAAATAGGTGGGTTAAAATAAAAAAGATGTTTAATGTGCACGTTTGTTATCGAAAACTATACCTGGCTAAAATTATAATCTGTGGCTTGCTTTTCGATTTTCAAAACATTTTGCTCTTATTGAAACATATAATTTGGGGCTTTTCCGTAAGTTTACCACAAGGGTAAATGCAGAGCTTCCAGAAATATAAACCATGCACAGAAATTGTACCCACAAGTCTGCACCGGGGGGAAGACTTCGGAAAGCTCAAATACTTGTTTAAATTCATGGGAAATGTTGCAAAAGTACCGACAGTATTTCAACATAGGAAATCTGCTGATCTATTACGAAATCTATCTTTAAAGAGCTACAAAATCTAGTAGAGCGGGAGCCCACAGGGTCCAGCCTAGCTGAAACGGTACCAATTTTCATCCATATAGTGATGTTCAGCATACTTCCCCACTCTAGGAGCTGGACGTCTGCCGGGTCGGCGTTGGTGGGTGTGGCACGGGGCAGAAAAAAGGACACCAAAAACACGCTAGATCAGCTGAGAGGGGCACTGGTTGAAATAAATGAGAAACTGTTCAGCTAGGCTATGTAGATCAGCTGAGAGGGGTACTGATTGAAACCAGCTCCAATTCATTAGTCATGATCCGCCTTTACAAGGATGGACAATGACAGACATCTTCGGTGGTGGGGGGGGGGCTTCAGACAGACACTCCAAATAGACCCCAAAAGTAAACCTATAAGCTGTCAGTCAGACAAGATCAGCTGAAAGTGCCGGATGCAGCTTGAAATCAATGCCAAATCGCATATGATTGCATAAGTCTCAATTCCAGTGAGGGTCATCTCCTCAGTCAATTCCACTAGGGTCAGATTAACACTTCTGCTGCACCTTTCAATCCTAAGATAGATAAGCCAACATAGGCCTACATGTAAGCCGTTGCTTTGACATCAAAACAGGAATATTTCTTGCTCAGATATATCTATTGACTTCTCAAAATTAGAAAGTTCTAAAGATCTTTCAATATGTGACTGAATGTAAAAATCGCGATCATAAACTAATTATAAACGGTTGACTACGTCAAAAATACTCCAGACTATGTACCACAACTACCTGTAACAAAATTGAAACAAGCATCTCAAAACGTTGCATCTGCAACATTTCAAGATTTATTTCATGAACTGCGCCATTTATTCGAGAAGTCAGATTGCACTTCATATGCGTGTAATGTATTTCAAACAACGATAAATATATTTCAGAGTTGTAGAATGAATGTATTCTAGAAAGTACAACTTGAATTAGAGATATATAAAACAAATTTCAGACCTTGTTTCTTATCTTTCAGAAACGTAAAATGCTTTTTATTTAAATGTCGGTATAATTTCAGAAATAAAATATTTTCAAATATTAATTTCAGGAAGTAATTGTTGCATTTCAGAAAGGTAAAATGAATCTCAGGAAGTGTCACTTAAATTTTTGGAGGTGATAGATAGCATTATTTCAGAAATGTGACTTGCATTTCAAAGACTGTCACTTGTATTTTAGAATGCACAAGATGTATTAAACAAAGAGCTACAGTCAAGGCTCGGTAATTAGGAACATAAATGGCATTCTTTCAATGTATTTATTATCGAAAGTCTTAATTAAACAACAACTTATGCATGCTAAATATACAAAAAATGCCGCCGTATGATCGCAACAAATGGAAAGTCTTTATTATCTGTGTTCGAATTAACGAGTTTCGATTGTAGTAAAGCAGAGTTACAGAAAGCACTTCATGTTTTTCAGAGCCGTGAATTGGACTTCAGAAAGTGTTGATTATATATATTTCAGAAAATGTAATATGTATCTCAGTAACATCAAATCTAATCAAGAAACTATTTTTACTGATACTTAGATGCAGGGTTTCGGAGTCGGAGTCGGAGTCGGAGTCCCCCGGAGTCCTATCATTTGGCCGGAGTCGGAGTCGGAGTCGGAGTCCTATCAAATGATAGGACTCCGGACTCCGACTTAGTAGTAAAATTGTTGTAGCCTCAATAAAAGATGGCATTTTCAAAAATATATTTTCCATCATTTTATCTTCCGAGTTTCTCTAGCGACATTAATCTACATTCTAGACAAATATCTTTATTATATTTAATCATTTGATCATTTTATACAATTAATATAACTTATTTTATACATAACTTAACAAGTTGATTAGCCTACATCAAACATTCTAGCTACTACTATACATAATTTGTTATCCTCCAATTGATTTGATATAGACGTATAGCTATGAATTGAAGTGAAAATTTGATGCTCAAAGTTATTTCTTATTAAGCCTATGGCGCACGCGCAGTATTGGTCATTTAATATGAGAATGTCTGTCAATTGTTCATTTTGCATGGTTGGTGGGACTATTCCTCTGGGGATGATTAAGAGTAGATTACAATGATACTATGGAAGATGTGGAGGCCATTCAAGTGGCTCGTGACGCAGACATGTAAAAATGTCATTTACATAAATGAAGTTTATAGTTGCATAACTTAGAGCCAAAATTGTGAGTTGAGAAGACTGGAGAATCTTCGGTGCCCGGAGTCGGAGTCGGAGTCCTTAAGATTTAGTCGGAGTCCTTAAACTTTGAAAACCCGGAGTCGGAGTCGGAGTCCTATCAAAATTTTAGGACTCCGAAACCCTGCTTAGATGATATCAGGTGCATTTCAAAGACGTTGAATAGATTTCATAATGTGTGAATTTGATTTCATACATTGGATGTTAATTTCAGAAGCAGGATGTGTATTTCTTAATGCATAATTTGCATTGCAGATTCATAAAACATAGTTCAGAAAGATTGAAATATATTTAAGAAGCAGCAAAATGGTTTTTGAGAATGTGCAGAATGATTTCAAGAAAGGTCAAAATGCATTTCAGAAATCGTAAATTATTAATTTACTAACTGCGTTTTTGACTTCAGTTCCATCTAATCTCAAATTTATACAAGTTATTTAGATAATCTGCATCATAATGTATTAAAAAAATATTTCCATCGATCAATATTTATTAACGAGAAACTCAAAGTCCCACGTTCATATCCTCTAGATTGAGGGCAGCTTCATTAAATGAAGTGGCATGTTGAGCAGCTCGTGCACAGTCTTCCGTTGTTATTGACGTTATGGCTTCTTCTATCAATCCTTCGAGGTATGTCATCATTTGTTCTAGCGATTGCGGACCTTAAACCTGGGGCACTTGAATAAACGTCTTCACTTGAGATCTCATTTTTGTCCAGATTGCCGCGATAGAGCTGTACGGCGCGAGTTGAAGAAGAGCGACGTCATTTCTCTCGAACACAGCAGTTAAACGGCTATGACTTGGAGCGTTGTCTATTACAGCAACAAGATTTTGAAGTCGAAAGCCACTGGTGGTCTACTGCTCCAATAGACCTTGACCCCACTCGTTCACATTCTCCCATCCGAATGAATCTCGTCTGGTATTTATCTTCACAACACCATTTGAGGCAACACCAGTTGCCTCCAATAACGGAAATATTTGGCTCACGACTGGCAGGAAGCATTACTACTGCTCACGCCACCCGGTCTAGACCAACCAGTCTTTGATTTGATGAAGTTGAAGTTCGTCTTGTCCACCCACACCACTTGTCGTCCTTCGCGATAAGTCTTGCTACATGTATATGTCTATAATTGATCAAATTTTTCATGAGGTTCAAATCCATTGATAAAAAGAAAAAACCAAGTTACTTGGTGCCTCCGTACCAGTATATTTTTTTGATCTGTTTAAAAAATAAATAAAGATACACTGAAGTGCACTGAAGTTGCACTGTACTTCGGCCTTTGGCCTTCAAGGTGCGATGGTAAGTGGCAGGTGGTAAGTGGCATCCTGCTTCTGAAAAGTAAGTGGCAAGCTTACTTCCTGGCTTACATATTGCAAATATGGAATGAATAATACATATTCTGAAATTAATATCCAATGTATTAAATATAATTTATACATTGTGAAATCCGTTCAACGTTTCTGAAATGCATCTGATTACATCTCAAATTTACCTTACACTCAAATCTGAAATATAACCTGCAGTTTCTCAATTACATTTGATGTTACTGGGATACATGTTACATTTTCTGTTTTACAATACAATCAACACTTTCTGAAGTTTATTTCACGGCTCTGAAAAACATCTGCTTTCTGTACAATGCTTCTGCTTCAAAAACAATGCTTTCTGTAATCCTTTTTATACATGACTGAAATTGAAATAACTCTTTCCTTCATATATATTGCACATTCTGAACTACATTTCATGATTCTGAAATGCAAATGACAGTCTTTGAAATGCAAGTCACATTTCTGAAATAATGCTATCTATCACCTCCAAAAATTTAAGTGACACTTCCTGAGATTCATTTTACCTTTCTGAAATGCAACAATTACTTCCTGAAATTAATATTTGAAAATATTTTATTTCTGAAATTATACCGACATTTAAATAAAAAGCATTTTACGTTTCTGAAAGATAAGAAACAAGGTCTGAAATTTGTTTTATATATCTCTAATTCAAGTTGTACTTTCTAGAATACATTCATTCTACAACTCTGAAATATATTTATCGTTGTTTGAAATACATTACACGCATATGAAGTGCAATCTGACTTCTCGAATAAATGGCGCAGTTCATGAAATAAATCTTGAAATGTTGCAGATGCAACGTTTTGAGATGCTTGTTTCAATTTTGTTACAGGTAGTTGTGGTACATAGTCTGGAGTATTTTTGACGTAGTCAACCGTTTATAATTAGTTTATGATCGCGATTTTTACATTCAGTCACATATTGAAAGATCTTTAGAACTTTCTAATTTTGAGAAGTCAATAGATATATCTGAGCAAGAAATATTCCTGTTTTGATGTCAAAGCAACGGCTTACATGTAGGCCTATGTTGGCTTATCTATCTTAGGATTGAAAGGTGCAGCAGAAGTGTTAATCTGACCCTAGTGGAATTGACTGAGGAGTTGACCCTCACTAGAATTGAGAATTAAGCCTCGTTTACACTAGGCCACTGAGTGTCGGGACAGTTGACTTGAAATGACACAGATTCTTGCCACATAAAAGCGCGTGCGCGAGCCCCTCGATACGCCATCGCAGTGGCCTGTCGTAGGCACAGAATTATATTGTTTAACCGCATCACTTCGCTAGAAGTGCAAACTGATTCAAAACGATGGCACATGCAGGAACCTATGAAGTGGGCAAAAAGAAATGTTTAATACCTTGCGCAGAGATAGGAAGAATAGTCGTGAGTCGCTTGAGGATTGCTCTGAATTCCTTCAAAATGCTCCGATCGCCACGATTCCTTCAGATTCGATAAATTCAGATCATTGCGCAAAAGTTTTCTCGATAATGTTGGACCCTCCGATCATTATTAAAGAAGTTAGCAGGCGCACGAAAAAACGTTCACAAACTTCTCTGTGAGCTTCTCTTCCGATGCTTCCTTTCTAGTGAAACAGAAGAAGAGACGACCGATCTAATTCTGTGGTCGTAGGTGTTCACACGACTGTTTTTAAGTTGCAAGACACTAGACTATTGAGACTCTTTTATAAACAGTTTTGATAATGTCAGACGAACTTTTACAGGTTGCTTCAAATGTTGTGATGGAAATCGCGCAAATAAAAGAAAAAAGGATTTGGACTCGGAAATAGATCCTTCGCCGTCACCACATAGGAGCCTCCAATACTCTCCTCAAGGAATTGATGATTGAGGATACGAAATCATATCACAATCACCTCCGACTCACCAGCGGCCAGTTCAATTTTCTTTTAAATAAAGTAGAGTCCAAGATATACCGGCAAGTGACGGCCAATTACAATTCAATTACTTCAAAATCATCCAATTAAAATTCAATCCGCATGCCTATTCGATTATTACGTTTTCTGAGAAAGTGATCGATGAATGTAATTAGCTCATTACATAAGTACAATTACTAATCTACAATACTAATCTAACTACTACGATAGGGTCCTACTGATTATCTACTATAATCTTTCAGTCAGTTAGACTCGAGATCGATTACATCACTTAAAATTCACCTGAATGTATCAGTATGTACTCGTATATAACGATATCAAATTTTCATGAAAATGCTGTACTCACTACTCACCATGACCAAGTTGGATTCGATCTGACCACCACCACCGGATTTTGAAATAAATTGGTCCGCCAGTGCAAACCATGCTAATTTGGGAACGTATACATTCTCAGTTCCTGCTTCCGATTTCATTGATTTGTTTACTTTCCTCTTTTCGCTCCAATAAGTGTTTCGTAGAGTTTTTACCTTCTTTTTTATCATGCTTAAGTCCACGCCTTCCATGTCCAATGTGTTGACAATGCTTTTTCATGCGGCATTCCGAATATCCCTATTCTTATAATCTGTCGATTCGGCATTCCAAAGGCATGGATGCTGGAAATACAGCTCGACTAAGGTCACTGTCTGTACGGTGCTCCACTTATCCATTTTAAGAGAAAATGACTCTTCCGAATCACTAACATCCCTGTTTGATTCATCTCACCGTCTAAATTGTTGTGGTAATAAAGGATTGGCATGAATTTGAATTTTCATGCTACTGTTTGATGGTTGTGTAATGTGAACGAAGCATCAAGTTATCAGTTGATTAGAAAATTTGCAATGACTTAATTGATTTTCATAATCGTACCTGTCTTTCTACAAGGATTATAACACAGTTTGGATCGTCGAAATCTGCTCTGTATTAGCGGAGAAATCACAAAAATACATTGTGAACACATAACTTGATGAACAGCTAACTAATTAAAAAAACGTAAAACAATGTCACAGTCGTTGAAGACCACAGAAGTTATCGTAATGCACAACTTTCCATCTACAGCATCGATTTCAATGAAACTAACTTCATTTTGATCATTACGAGATGACAAATACATTGACCGCATCGAATATACATTTCTATGAGAATCTTTCTTCCGCGAACGCATCATAATCGTTAAGTGTCCTCTTCAAATTGTACCACCCTACAACTCAATTTAGTGTCTCGATTCTCTAGTCGACAAGTTCCCTCACGCTACGCCCCAACCCATTTCTCGTGTGAGAACGCAGGTGCACCCGTGTGACGGCGAAGACTGACGCTCCAAATCTGATGTCCCGACACTCAGTGGACTAGTGCAAATGAGGCTTTATGCAATCATATACGATTTGGCATTGATTTCAAGCTGCATCCGGCACTCTCAGCTGATTTTATCTGACTGACAGCTTATAGGTTTACTTTTGGGGTGTATTTGGAGTGTCTGTCTGAAGTCCCCCCCCCCCACCACCGAAGATGTCTGTCATTGTCCATCCTTGTTAAGGCGCATCATGACCAATGAATTGGAGCTGGTTTCAATCGGCACCCCTCTCAGCTGATCTACATAGCCTAGCTGAAAGCTTATACATTTGGGGTGTCTATCAGAGGCCCCCCCACCACTAAAAATGTCTGTCATTACTGATCTCGGATTTCTGTGATCATAAGGAACAATTTGTCATTGGTTTCAACCAGTGCCCCTCTCAGCTGATCTAGCGTGTTTTTTGGTGTCCTTTTTTCTGCCCACGTGAACGCACCCACCAACGCCGACTCCAGAGTGGGGAAGTCCAGCTCCTAGAGTGGGGAAGTATGCTGCACATCACCATTTGAATGAAAATTGGCACCCTTTCAGCTAGGCTGGACCCTGTGGGCTCCCGGTCTATAGGTAAATACATAACAGATGGGGAATACATTGCCAGGAAATTCTAAAATATACATGATGCATCAGGGCTGGAACCAACTTTATCCTTCGGCCGGCGTAATCAAAATTGATCGCATGCCGTTAGCTTCAGAGAATGCTCTACGATCCACTGTGAAGTGCTCCGGAAATAGACGCGCTACCGGTGTTACACGGGGTTGCATTGAAATCACCTTAACTCCTAAGTTTCATGTTTTCTATAAACTATCCCATGTACTGAAATTATTCGAGATGGAATGATCTTATGATAGGTAGGCTAGTGAACGCACGTTTCTAACAAAATTCATATAGCTGACAAAACGGTGGGAGGTTATAGTCAATGCAACAGCAAAGCAAAAATCAAGCTCTTCATTCTTTTAACCCTTCTACTGGGCAACCCGTGACAATTGTCACGGGTGGCACAACATAGCAGTGCACAGCTTTTATCTTAATAGGTATGGCATTGGCACTTAGTGACTTTTAATTTCTATGTATTGAGATGACTTATGTATTAGAGCTATTTTGTTGAAAGCATGTGATGCAGTTGAGGGCTTCGGCTACCACTCTTCCTTACCCATGGCTAACAGCTTCGATTGTTTTCATCCACTCGTGTGTGCTATAGACATATGATGTGTGTGTGCGTGAAATACACACCCCCGCGTGCTACTGTGTGAATGCCGGCCAGCTGTCGATCGAGGCAGGATGGTAGGAGGGTGGAATAGTAACACAGGCAGCCATTCATCCGACAATGGCCAGTGCTGCGCGTCCGATACGAGCTTCACGTCCTCGCATTGAAGACCTTGTTGATGATTTTGTTTTTGAATCAGCCGTCTGACGAAAAAAGTGATTCTGACGAAGAAAACATCTTACAGACATTCGACGACGAACAGCAAGCTGATCTGTCAGATGTAGCGGATCAGTCGGAAGAAGAGGATCTCACAGCTCATGCATCGTCCTCGGGTGTTGTCATAGGTAGATTTGAAGGCGGGGACAAAACGACGAGGGATGCCTCTCCACTTCCACGAGGTACACCTAGTAGAAGGCAAGGAAGAGCTCCTCGTCATCAAATTATTCGTGAAGCAGGAGGACCGAAGAGAGCAGTTTCCTTCACATCTATTCCATTATCATTCTCATAGGGAGTCAAGCGGTTGATTATAAATTAACCGGTTAACCGATGTAATACTAGCAATAGATGTTCTTCAATTCCATGTGACTATACAAGGCTTATATAGTCGCACTGAGTATAGTGTATGAGTATATGCATGTTTGCCTGTTATACCAGTTGAGTAAGCTCGCTTACTTTATGGACATAAACATTTTCTACTGATTGCTTGTAGGTCTACTTCCTTAATATTTTATTTTCAAGAATAAATTTTTATGTTTTAGTATACCCTCGTGAATATTTGAGTTTATTCCGTCTGGCTAACTTGAACCTAAAATCAATTTCACGGAATGTGCCTAATTCCATGTTAATTATTCAAAATAATAAATTATAAAATCTAAATCTACTAATGATAATAATAATGTATATTTTACCATAAAATCTGTACAAAACATTCAATGTGAGGTACCAGTATGGTAATTCACAACTTATATAGGATGTGGCCAGATAATATAAAAACAACGGCTACACAAAGCTATCTTTAGGTTACTAATATATTTATGTTATTATTGATACATCAATATTAATATGTTGAATTCCTTGTAGATGGTCATGTGTAGAAGACTGACATCAATTAGAATTACTTTTTCCTAATACAAGATCACTTGATATTCCTCTACTTTTAAATTACTTATAATGAGCCAAGACTTATCACAATTGATGTGGTTAGGTAACACATCACAAGTAACAATATACCCGGTAGGCTATATCATTATTCTCTATTGCTAATCAAAACATCAATCTTATCTGGAATTAAAAACTTCCTTGTTATGATAATGGAATGGATCTTGGATGATCAGATATCAACTATTGTAACAACAAAATATACGTATAAGAGTATTTTATCAAAACAAATTGTCTGGGAAAACGAAGAAATCAGGTAGAGTTATTGTGATGCAGAACAACGATGGCTTCTGCTGTTTCGAGTCTCAAGTTCATCCGTTTTTCATTGTAAATATTTCCCATTAAGCTAAAAAGGTGCTCAGAGCTTGCTGAAGTTGCTGGTATTTGTAGGTATAATTTAGCAAGCTTTGCTATTCTTGGGAAACGATTTTCATTTGTCTTCCACCAGCATAACGGGTCTAAATCAGGACTGGTAGATGGATCTAAATCGTAAAGAGCAAACTCCTGTTCCAATGAGCGGCTTGAGTTTTTTTGGATCCAGATGAACTCAAAAGCATAGTTAGTTTGCTTAACTTCTTTGGCGAATCATTTCCCGGATCCACCATTTGTGGCTTGCAACTTCCACTCATGTTTTGGCGAACCTTCTCCAAAAGTATCTGCATCATGGACTGCTTTGCAGACGAGTCAAGAAAACCTAAACCCTTGAATCTAGGGTCTAAATACGATGCACACACATGGATGCTCAGTGTAGATAAGAATTCCAAATCAAGCATAGAGAACCTGAATTGAAGGTTTGCAATCAGTGCCGAACGTAGTTTCTCACCTTCTTGAGTTGTAACCTTCATATCTTTCAATTGTTTGACAACTGAAAAAAGAATTGGATAAACTGCGGAAACTGTCACGTACTTGTCGCCCTCCCAAACGTCCGTAACAAGTTTGAGTATCTCCAGCAACATCAATATATCACCAATGATGCTTTCCTCCATACTATCAAAGGTAAAATCTTGTTTATCAGATATTTTCACTATCCCAGGAACTTTCGTCGTGGTTATGAATGCTAGATATAAGTCCATGAAAGATCGCAACATCGTGTAAATACTATTCCATCTCGTTTCCACGGACAGTTGGAGTTCACATTCCTTCTGTTCAGGTAAGAAGGAATCGCGCAATTTTCTAAACTCCTTCAGGAACATTTCGTTACTATTCACTTTTCCAATTACACAGTGCACTTTTTTCACAATTTTTTCGGCGGCCGTGGCTTCAGCAATACCGTCTTTTACACCCAATGATAAAAGGTGTGTGAAGCAGCCAACGTTATATTCGATGCGTTCTGTACGTCGCAATGCAGCTTTCATGTTTGCAGCATTATCATGGGTAGCATAAAATGCTTGTATATCAGCTTTCTCTAACTCACCATCAAGTATTTCTGCCAAATGTATGGCAGTATGTCTTCCTGTAATGTTTGGAGATGAGAAGTTGTACAGTAGAATATTCCATGAGTCGTCAATATAATGTACCATCACAGAAAGGAAACCAACCATTTGCGAGTTTGTCCAAGCATCACAAGTTATTGCTGGCTTTCGATCGAAACTCTTCAAACGCTCCATCAAATTCTGCTTATCTTTTTCAAACTTCTGAAGGAGATGAGATCGGATTGTCGTGCCAGTAGGAGCCTGGTAGTTCGGTTCACAGTAAGATAGAAGCTTTTTCATTCCCTCATCCTCTCCAAATGACAGCGGCAATAAGTCCAATGTAACACAGTCAACAAGTAAAGATGTTAAGGTACAGGCTCAAGCGCTGGAGCAAGGACGTGCGTTCAAGGATGTAACATACGACGACATGTTGCCAGCCTCTTTTGGCATGACCTTGCGGCTTGAAGTGTCACGTTTAACAGATGCAGGCGTGGATGGAAGCTTATCGGTTAGGAGATGCACTTTCTCGAGATGATGTACTAACGTACCATTACCACCTTTGAATGAAAATTCCTTTTTGCAAAGAATGCATTCAACTTTTGCTGTAGTGTCACATTTCTTAAAATGTTTCCATATCCAACTGGAGCCAGGCATCTTTGGATCTCTCGGCGGATGGAAAGGAAAAATGGAATGATACTTAAAACCACAGCTACTGTTGTTCTGTTGATGCAGCGATTGAAGTAATGTTGGTCTCGTTTTGCCAATAGGCGATCAGCAAAATTTTCGTCGCTATGGGAACACTTATCTGTGACGAATGCGCTGCGCTAACTGGATACATAAATACTTGTATGAGCTGTATGTCTGTATGTACTATGCAACGCATGTGATCTTGGTTAGATACCATTGTTAGTGTCTCACGTGCCTAGAGTGCTCGCGTGTGGCACGTGTCCCACGGGTGCGACACTTACAATCCATCTCTATGGAACTGGCACAGACAGTCTATCGTAGCCAAGCGTAGAAGGGGAAATTCTATTCTGACTGAAACACTAACACGTCATAACGAACTCGTCCAAAGTCGTAGAATCAAGCAAGATGTTGAAGGTTAACGAAATGCCTCACTCAATTTCCAGGAAATTATTATTTGGCAATAGCCTACATCAGCAATGAGATATTATCGAAATTGGAAAATGAAAACTAAAGCAATGTAGTTGCAATGTAGCAGAAAAGTTGGGAAAGCGTCGATTAACCGATTAATTATTTTTTAACCGGCTAAATTTAATTAACCGGTTAACCGGTTAACCGCTTGACTCCCTACATTCTCATCATTCATTACTGATGATATAATTTGTGAAATTGTGGCAATGACTAACAAATACGCACATCAATGGATTCATGACAATGAATCTGATTGGTATCAGAAACGATACCGTGATATTGACGATGACGAAATGATGGCGTTCCTGGGCTGCTTGCTTTTGGCCGGAGTCTACAAATCTCATGGACAAAAAGCCATGAGCAACTCTGGTCTGACGACCAGGGCCGTACTATTTTTGGCGCAACAATGAGTTTGAGGAGATTTCAGACAATTTTGAAGTTTCTACGTTTTGATGACAAAATTACTCGAGAGCAGAGACGTGCCTCAGATAAACTGGCTCCTTTCAGAGAAATCTGGACTATGTTTGTCACACGATGTCGAAACAACTTCACCATCGGACCCAATGCAACAATAGATGAACAACTGGTGAGTTTCCGTGGACGTTGTCCATTCAAAGTCTATATGCCATCTAAGCCAATCAAGTATGGAATAAAAGTTTGGGTTATGTGTGATTCCGCCACTGCATACGCCAGCAATTTGGAGATTTACATGGGGAAAAATGGTGAACACCCAGAGGTTGGACAAGCTGCCAGTGTAGAGAGATGCTTGTCTGTGCCATTGGAAGGAAGTGGAAGAAATATAACTGTTGATAACTTCTTCACGTCGTATGAGTTATCTCAATCACTGCTTCAGAAGAACATAACCTTACTGGGTACACTGAGGTAGAACAAACCGCAAATCCAACCAGAATTTCTGAAAGACGCTGGACGCTTGCCTTCCTCCACTTTGTTTGGCTATCGGCAGGATGCAACCCTCTGCAGCTATATTCCGAAGAAGAACAAGGCTGTAATTCTTCTCTCAACGATGCACAAGACTGGAGATATATCAGATCGACCTGACAAGAAACCAAGCATCATTCTCGATTACAACAACACCAAAGGGACCGTTGATACATTGGACATGTGTGTTCACACTTACACATGTGCCCGTCAAACGCGAAGGTGGCCCATGAGAGTAGTCTTTTTCAATGTCATTGATATCGCTGCCTGGAACAGCTATGTGTGCTGGAGTTCATGCAATCCAAACTGGAACAGCGGAAAGAGAAACAGCAGAAGAAGACAATTCATTATTGAGCTGGGAACTGCTTTGATCAAGCCACACATGTCAAAAAGATGGAATCAAGACATACAGTCAACCGTGAGGAACCGTATCAGAGCTTGTGGGTTGATCAACTTTGACTCACCAGCAAATGCCAGTGTTCCATCTGATCCAGCTGGTCGCAGTTCTGACAGAGGTCGCTGTCACTTGTACGAGATACGCAAGGTGTCGAGGACAAGGTGTTCTTCTTGTCATCAGTTTGTCTGCCCGCAGCATATTAGAAACATCTGTGATCAGTGTGTTTGATATTCATGAACATGTTTCCTCGCTTTGTGACAGTACATGCATTTAGACTTTTGTTTGATTTCATTATGCATTGTTATGAGCTTCATTCAAGGATTTACACTTGCGATAAACAGTATATAGTGAGTAATTCTGCAAAAGTATGATATTCATTTGTCAATATTTATAATGGAAGCATGGATATAGAGACAAGTTGTGGCAAAACCGATTTATGACAGGCTTGACAATTGTCACGGGGTGCCCAAGGGACGTAAGTTTTTAGGGTGCCCAGGGGACATATGTTTTTAGGGTGCCCCGGGGACGTATGTTTTTAGGGTGCCCAGTAGAAGGGTTAAGGTCGATTTCTATAAGCGCTAAATTTATGCAAAAGTTGACGGCACTTCGGCGTCCCGCACTTTCGAAGGTCGATAGTAACAAGGTGGACCCTAAAAGAAAGGGAGCTTGACTTTTGCTTTACTGCTACAAAAATTCATATAGGCTGTAGGCCTTATGAAATTTCATTTGAGTAGAGTAGGTTAAATTACATGCATCAGTTAGTAATTTTTCTAACTATTTCAGAAACAATTCGCAACATTAATGTTTCTCGTACATAGCATACGTAATATAGGTAGGTCGGCCTACTCTTGAAATATGTTATATTTATGAGACATCCCCCCGTAATGCCGTTATTCTTAAGCGATTTCTTCTATAGAGTGAATGTCGTCAATAATCGACATAGGCCTGATAAAATATAACGGCCAAAATTAATGGCCGGGACCGGGACGACCGGTTCCAACCCTGTCATGCGTAATCACAGAAGAAAGAGAACATAATAAAATTGGTTAGGCAACCAGAACATTTTTGGAAGTTTGCAATTTTTGTCAATGCAGCTAATGCTAAAATGTTTACCAATGTAGTCAGAATGATGCTTGATGATATCATCAATATCATCATTCACTAGAGAATATGTATTATTATCGTTCGGCAAAGGATCGCCTGGATTGAAACCTAATTCATTCATAAGAACTTGAATATGAAACTTTTTACAAGAAAAAGTTTACGAGAAGTACATTTCTTAGACAAAAAGAAAAGGTAGAGAACGCAAAGTTAAATTGGCTTAACTGAGTGATCGAAAGATGCTGCTTTAACAAAGAAATCTCCTGCTTGGTGATAAATTTGCTAATCATATAAAAAAGTAAAAGCCGGCCTGTGCCGGTCTGAAACACAGGCCGATCCGGTCAGGCGGCCGGTTTCCATCTCTGGAGTCAACAATGTTGACCTTGCAACGGTGTTCGCGTACTTAAGCTGTCATGAGAAAAATGTTGAATGAAGTTTGAAAAAGAACTTTTGTACTGATTTGAATAACACTTACATTATTCTTACTTCTTGCATCGTAAGGATTCCAGAGAGACCAAACACGAAAACCTTTAATGAAAAATTGGCCGTGTCTGATACATTAATAATCACACTCACATACATGTATTTTCTTATTGAAAAATTATGACTTGTAAATTGAGTGATATTTACGTTTTGAATGCTGTCCAAACGACACAATAACAGATATAAATTTATGATAGCTTATTTGAAAGCTGAGAATGTGAGCTTTCGAATGATGTATGGCGCGCTCATGTGTGACAAGCTTGGAAGGCATGAGAATCGTTTGAACTTAGTCGCAATTTAGATGGTCCGTTTTTTATGAACAGCTCTCTTTAGTGAAATAAAACTTATTATAAGCGGTATAAAAACATGCCAGCCACTCCTAATGAGGTGTGCAGAAGGTCCCAAGAACCGGCGAACAGGCTAAAGGCAACAGACATTTTGGTCCTATGAACAAACTTAAAATACAATTTTTCTGCATCATTCACACTTCCACTGCACGTTAACTCACCGTCTTCGAAGTTCACCAACAAAGGAATGACGATGTCGGTTGATTGTAGTTAAAACGTCAATCGTCTTCCGTCATGCATATATCATTTCATGATCTTAGATTACAAAATGTACATCAATCATAACATTTGAATTTCAAAGTAGTACAATGTAGCTAGATCATACAGATTCATTGTACCGTAGAAATAATGCTGTTCATTGTGAAACATGAAACCATAGATATTATAGCAACTATCATAACTCCTCCCGACCGAAGAAGTTCGTGGATAACATAAGAAACTTTCTTAATTTGAGAAAAATGTCGTTTGGTTGTGTGATGGTTGTCCAATGATTTTAATGAAGCTGTCGAACCGCATATACCCATAATTTTAAACTTGTTTGTCAAGAAATACGACCTTTGTTTCAGACCATTTTTGTTCTTCATCACTACTATGTCTCCGATTATGAATTGGTCGTGAGTCAGAGGCCGATTATCCAAAACATGGCTATAATTGTCAAACAAAAACACTGGCTCAAACGCAAATACCAACCGATTAGGGGAAACTTTGGTTGTGCTGTTGGTAAATTGGTTGAACAGAAATTGCCAGGAATATAAGCGATCAGGCCAACCTTGCAAATTCGCAATTAGCCATTCTTCCAACCAACGGTTTGTGAGCTCCACCATGCCATTTCCTGAATGATGATAAGGACTTAAAGTGACATGCGATATTCCAAAATTACCGCAAAAAATGTCAAAATTGCCTTTGAATTCTGTCCCTTCATCTGTTAACATTGACATAGGTTTTTACCATAATGGCAAATATGTCGTTGAAACTTATCCAATACAATATCTGGAGTTTTGTTCTTCAACGCATAGAAATTCACAAAACGGCTGTACGAATCTTGAATAACCAAGATGTAATGATAGCCATTATATGACGATACCGTTTTCAAGTCCATTGAAATTTTCTCGAATGGACGGCTACCATAATATTGAAACTCCTTGAAATTACAATTTTTGTACGATTTTGAAATACAGCATGTCATACAAGTCTTCACAAACTTTTTTACTGAGGAATAAAAATCTGGCCAAAAATACTTGTCTTTCAAATAATCCATCATTCTTTTCAAACCACAATGACCAAGGGCTTTATGAGAATCTACCAATAATGAAGATATCTCAGAACCAGGCACAACAATACGATCAGTTTTGAAATATACAATTTCATTAATGAGGGAGAAATGTGTAGAGTATGGCTTGTATAACATTGAAGACTTGCCAACATTTCTTTTACAAAAGTGCATTAAGTCAGGATCTTTACTTTGTATTTGCGACCATTTTCTCACCGTTATGTCTGGTAGAATAACGCATAGCTTGCGACTCAAACTATCGGCCACAACATTTTCTTTTCCTCTAATATATTCAACATCGAAGTCATATTCGCGTATCGCCATCGACCCAAACGTCCACTTAGCTTCTGAGACTGAAGCCATACCAAAGGTTGATGGTCCGTGTTGAGCCTGAATTTCTTCCCAAGCAAACAATCGCGAAATGTTTTGCAACCATATATAACAGCCAAAAGTTCCTTTTCGTAGCTAGAATACCTTAATTCCGCTTTCTTGAGTAATCGGCTCGCATATGAAATCGGCTTGTCATTCTGTAGTAATGTCACTCCAATACCAAAATCGGAAGCATCGGTTTGCAAAGTAAATTGTTGATGTCTATCCGGAAGTTTGAGTGTTGTCGCATTCATAATTGCATTGCGTATTTCATTAGAAGAATTAATCAGTGATGATGTCCACGATAAAGTTTTCGTGACTTGACCAGTCACTTCATTTTTGAGGTCATATAATGGCTTCATCAAAGTTGAAAAATTTGGAACAAATTTTCGGAAATAGTTCGCTGTTCCTATGAATGCTTCCAAATCCTTGATAGTCTCTGGTAAAGGATAATCACAGAAAACATGTTTCGTCTTCTTGCTGTAATGATACTTGCCATTTGAAAATACATGTCCCAGGTTACTGACTTCACTGACACCAAAAGAGCGTTTCTGTGATTTCACGTGTAGGCCATGTAATTTGATTCGTTCAAATGCTTCCTTCAAATGCAACATGTGCTGCTTCTTATTCTAGGAAAAAATGAGAAGATCATCGATATACACGTACACATATGGAAGATCTCTGAATATTTTGGTCATGACACGCTGAAAATGCCCAGGAGCTTGAGTTAATCCGAAAGGCATGACTTTGCAACTGAAATTTCCCATTCCAGGCCCAGGAGAAAAACATACTATTCTTTGTGACTCTTCGGATAGTGGGATGTGCCAGTATCCTTGAGTAAAGTCAAGTGCAGTAAAAATTGAAGCACTTCCAAGTTTGTTACGCAGTTCGTCAAACTGAGGCAATCGATTTGAATCCTTAACTGTAACTTTGTTTAACTCTTTGAAGTCTATACACATTCTCACCTCGCCATTCTTTTTATTTTCAAGGACGACTGGAAATGTAAATTTTGAATCAGTCGGTTGAATTAAGTCACGTTCCAATAGTTGGTTGATTTGTTTCCTTACTTCTTCATAATGCATTGGTACTTTCCTTGGCGGGACTGAAATTGGGTTTTGGATACTTTGTGATAATTTCAAATCAAGTGAAAATTCCCTACTCATTTTACCACTTTCATTGGAAAACACAGTCTTGTATTCTTGGAGCAGGATTTTGATTTCATTATCCACAATTTGAAGATCACAAGAAATGGGGTTTTCTGTAGGCAAATAGATTTCATTGCGATCTAAATCAGTATTAAATGTTGGTTCATCTTCAATTTCTTGAACACAAAGTTCAATGTCTAGCAACACTTGAAACTTCTTGAACAATGTTCAATTTCTAGTAACACAAACTTTCTTATCCAATAGAAGAGAAGCGTTGAAATACCCCAATAAAATGTCCTTTCCGATGATAACATTGAACGGCATGTTACTTGAGTTCTTCATAAGCTACAGAAAAACCATGTTTGATCACCTTATTTGCCATTGTGAACCTCAAGAGGTATCTTTGACTTAATCTGAAATTGAAAGTGAGCGTAATGACGTCGGATCCTGATAAAAATATTTCTCATATTCGGAAATTGAATTTCCATTAATCAATGAGCTATCTGCTCCACTGTCAATAAGGCAGACCTTGGAAAATACATGATCATCTATCTCAAATAAATAGTCTTTAATAAATGGATCATTGCTCTCATCAGTTGTGATGGGGCGAGCCAAACCCATCACACCTACTCGTTTTTTGATTGAAAGTCATGCGATGAGTTATTGATTTCATCGTGTTCAGTGAAAGCAATATTCTTACGAACAAACGAACAAAAGCGTGAAAGGTGTCCGTGACGTTTGCATTTTGCGCAGTGTGATTTTTCAGAGCGACAATTGCGAGAAGTGTGATTGAACTTTCCGCAATTATAGCATTGGATCGAACTCGATTGAAATCGTGGAGAGTTATTCTTAAAAGCACATATTGATTTGCTTTCCCCTTTGGGTAGCATTGACCGCAATGAGGCTGCCTTCTTCAAGAAGGTAGCAAAATCTTTACAATTGTTTAACTGCAATGCAGCATCCGGTGGCAAAATCTCGCGTATGCGTTGTTGCACAATTGTTTCAGTTGTTTTTTCGATGTGAATAAGCAGGGAAAGAATCTGCTTCGATTTGACGGCATAATCATATGCATTATCACCAAGTAGTAAGTTCCAAAAATCATGAAATGGTGTACTTGTTTGTAGAAAAACTGCGGGGACTTGTGATTTCAAAGATGAGTAAGCTGTTCCACCATCTGTGCTGAGAGCACCATAAGCAGGAGACTTGATTAAAGAGAACTTCAAAAATTTCAATCGAATATCTTCAATCTTTTCAGCATCATTTATATTCTTTGAAACAAGGAAACAATCAACATAAACTTCAAAATGTTCCAAAAAGTCTTTAGCACAATTAATATCCGCAACTTTTGGTAAACCCTCCATATCGCATAAACACTTCTCTGCTACCAGTTAAAACGTCAATCGTCTTCCGTCATGCATATATTATTTTATGATCTTAGATTACAAAATGGACATCAATCATAACATTTGAATTTCAAAGATATGAACATTTAGCTAGATCATACAGATTCATTGTACCGTAGAAATAATGCTGTTCATTATGAAACATGAAAGCATAGATATTATAGCAACAGTAGTAAGAAAGTGACAAACACCCGACCAGCGCGCCCCCCTCCCCCTCCCCCTCCCCCCTTCTGGAACGACAGAGGTTGTGGTCTGTCGTGGTGTGCCGGCCAGGTTGGTTCACGTTCACAACATGTTCGCTGACTCTCCCCCCCCCTCGAAAACGACAGAGTGTGAAACTCGGATGTGTTGGTCTCGTATGGGTTGACGTGGCCGACCGCCTAGGTTGACGTGGGCGACCGTCTAGGTTGACGTGGGCGACCGTCTAGGTTGGCGTGGTGGAATGGTGAAACGGACTTTAGATTCGTGATCAGCGTAAAATTCCGCATCGGTATGGTGAATTTGAAGTCAATCGGCGAGAAAAAATGTTTCTTCAAAATTTTGGCAGAGTTAAAATTTGGGACGTTTTGGTCTGTAGCGCCCAAACGAAGCATCGGATGAGAAAACGGAGGCCAGATTCGGATTCCACGTGAAATTCTGCATCGGTATGGTGAATTTGAACGCCATCGGAGAGAAAAAATTTTCGCTGACTCCCCCCCCCCTCTGGACAGCTTGCTTCGATTTTGGCTTCCAGTGGACGGATTTTGTCGTGCCATAGCTCGTTTGAAAGCTAAGAGTGAGACAAATTCACTGAAGGAATCGGCTTGTTCATATCTGTCTTCGTTTAGATGTGAGACGCCATTTAAGATTTTGGGACATTGGCGAAAAACGACAGAGTTAGAATTTGGGACGTTTTGGGCTGTAGCTTCAAAACGAAGCATCGGATTGGAAAACGGATTTCAGATTTGGATTCAGCGTGAAATTCTCTATCTGTATGGTGAGTTTCAAGTCAATCGGTCAGAGAAAGTTTCGCTGACCTCCCCCCACCCCTCTGGACAGCTCGCTTCGATTTTGGCTTACAGTGGACGGATTTAGTCGTGCCATAGCTCGTTTGAAAGCTAAGAGTGAGACAAATTCACTGAAAGAATCGGCTTGTTCCTATCTGTCTTCGTTTAGATGTGAGACGCCATTTAAGATTTTGGGACATTGGCGAAAAACGACAGAGTTAGAATTTGGGACGTTTTGGGCTCTAGCTTCAAAACGAAGCATCGGATTGGAAAACGGATTTCAGATTTGGAATCAGCTTGATGTTATTGTCCAATGAGGATCATCATCCAATGAGAATCAAGCATTTCTATATAAATAGCGAGCCTTCCACAGTGAGAATCATTCCATCGTTGAATCACACGAGTGACGGACGCATATTTTCTCTCTCTATTCTATTCTATTATCCAACTAAAATGGTAAGTCGCTACTTTCCTCCCTCTCCTCCCTTGAACGTAAACTTAATATAATGTTTTTTCATTTCAGGCATCTACTCCATCTGCTGCACTAGTAGGACAAAATGGCGGTCAAACGTTACAAGGTTCGCTACGGTCAGATCATCTACAACTGAGGCCAGTGGAAGAAACAACCAAGGTACATAATCCTACACCGCTACAGCGTAAATTTAAACAAGTCTTGCGTTATGACGATCATAGCGTAGTACTCCAAACGGGAATGCTCCCTTCCACGGATGTCAAGATAATGCGCAATCAGTATGGGGACTACATACTGATCCCCGTGAGTCCGTACATTCGCCACCAACTTGATATTATTGAGGAGTACGTGACATTAAATATGGACATTCCTACTCCTCTTGCTCAAGAGTGGAAGGCTAGAGATGACAAGGATACTCCCTATAGAAAGATTTGGGATGGTAATCACATTTGCCTACCGGTATCACATTGGTGTACTTACTATAAGAAGGATGGAGATCATTCAATACCCATCAGATGTGATGAGCTCGAAGAAGGTACTTGGGATATCCTTTTCAAAGTGAATGGGCTATATTATGGTCGACACAAGGATAATAAAATAGCCTCTCTCTCCATGCATATGGAATCCATCCTATATATTCCAAAACCACCCAGCGTGGACGACATAATTGATCAAATCCTTAACAGCAGTGGTACGAAGCGCAAGTCGGAGAAGAATGCTGCATCAAAACACAAATCAAAGAAGGAGAATTACTAGTCCTTTCCTAACTCTACCCTATGACAATTGGCTTATGTGCTTTGAGTGTCGTAGACGTGGTCTTATTAGATACATTTTACTTCTTCGTTGCCATCATATCATTTGTGTATTTTGTCGTGAAAAGCATCGATGTAATTCTTCATTTTGTAATATGTTATAGAACGTTTCCTTAGATGTGTAATTTCCGTTTTAGGCTTCTATCATCATTTTTATGGATTGTGAGGGTGAACCTGTACAGGAGCTCAGTGCTATTGCTATGAACAATTGGACATATCAGATTGTTAGTGTCTATCATCAACATGCCAACTGCGATCCCAATGTTGATCAATGGGCGAGAAAACACATTCATGGACTTAATCTGAAATATTTGCAAGACTATGGCTTTTCTTGTGAGAGTGCTCTTCTTATTGACTTTAAACGATGGTTAGCTGCTTCCAATGTTATACGCATCTTTTGTAATAATCCTGGTAAGGAGAGGAAAGTATTTCCCAATCTAATCATTGATGATATTTTGCTCCCGCCTTGGGATAGTAGAGTGAATCAACATTATCATGAAGTCACGAAACGTTTTAAGGATTTGTGTGTTCCTATTTTGTCTGTTCGTTGTAGTAGCTACGTTCATAACCAATGCTTCTTTCCTCCTTACCTCAACACTGCCAAAGTCCTGTATGGTTATCATTGCTCGCTGTATGATAGTTACCAGCTGTATCTATTTTATCTCTTTCAAACCATTGATTTATAATGCATGCTTGTTACCGTTATTCAATAAATGTTACTATGAGAAGAGTTGTTGTTTTCATGCAATGGATGGGTTAGATAAAGGGCGATCATGTCTTTCTCAAACGACTGCGGAACATTACGTTTTCATAGGCAAAGTTTAAAAGGAGCTGTTCAAGATTATGTGATAAAATTTCATAAAGATGAGACCGACATCGAAGCAGTGGTCGATGATGCTAGCACTCTATTTCTAGAGTTAATGAATACATTCTCTGATAGCATTATCATGGCGCGATTAGTTGCGAAAATTAAGTTTAGTCATTTTGGAAAGGAAGAGGTGGAAAGTCGCTCTTTCCATTTTGCTTCTTATTCAATGGAAGTGGTAGATCACCCCCAAGAATTTTTTAAAAGACATATGATAAAAATTGCTGAACGTCTTAACGCATTTAACCATCATGGTAGCAGTCTAGTGATTGAAGCGATTTCAGATATTCACATTCAACTTTCCATAAAGAAAAATTGAAAATGCAGTGGTACTTGATTGTAGCACAACTGGTTTTCGAGCTATGTCTGCTCACTCTCGAAGTATATTCCTTCTGTACATGCGTCTATTATTTAGAAAAGGCTAGCAAATTCATATCTTCAAAAAGACTTGCTATAGACATCAGTAACGGTGAAACTATGTGTTGCGATGTATGTAAGCGAAAGGATGGAAATGAAAAGCGCATCTTCAAGAGATGTAAGCATGCTTTTTGTCATCGCTGTTTCATACGTAATTGCATTCAACTTTGCCAATGTAACCACTGTGATATTGCTCATTTCGAGTGTCACTTATGCCGCAATAGTTAGTACCTATGCAAATGTGGTAAAGATAGGTTTTAGCAAAGACTAACACGGAAAATGGCGAAACGTAAAATGACGAAACGTAAAAGTCAAAAGTTTTCTTCAGCCATTCAAGCTCTCCGACGAATGAAAGCAAATCAGCGATACAATACTATACGACATGCTAACGATAAATTCATTTGTGAAATTATTTCTCATGTGAGGAAGTTGAGGACGAAGAAATTAGCGCCAAAACAACGAAAGTTACTTAAGCGATATGCCACGAAATTGCGTTTCATCTCCAATCCTAAAGTCGCCCTTCAAAGAAAGAGGAAAACTCTAACACAAAAGGGCGGTTTCCTTTCAGCAATACTTCCAATGATAGCTCCTGCCGTGGGCAACCTATTGGGAAATATCTTTGGCTCTAAGCGTTAATTATGCAAATGTTGAGTCTCAAAGTAATAAAATGGATTTCAGACTTCAATGTGATAAAGTTCTGACTGTATCAGGTCCATCTCATGCAGGTGAAACTGTTTTCACGCTGAATTTATTGGATAAAAGAAGGGAGTTGTTTAAGGAAGCTATCAATCGAGTGATTTGGTGTTATGGTATTTATCAACCGTCGCTGTTTCAGGAATTGCAAAGTCGCAACTTTATTCGACATGAAGGAATTATTCCAGTGGATAAACTTCAGTCTAATGATGTTGTTGTATTGGATGATTTATTAAAAGAAAGTAAGAATTCAAAAGATGTTACAGATATGTTCACTCGTGCAGCACATCATAAAAGGTGTTTTATCATCTATATCACACAAAATTTGTTTCCTGATGGAAAAGAAGCTCGTACACGAAACCTGAATACACACTATTATGCTATTTTCAAAAATCCGCGAGATAAAAGTCAATTTGAAATTTTAGCGCGACAAGTTGCACCCAGAGGATCAAAAGCCTTAATTGAAATTTTTCAAACAGCTACTGAAAAACCATACGGTTACTTATTCGTTGACTTTACGCAAGAGTGTCCGGAAGAATTTAGATTTCGAAGTGATATTTTGAAAACTCCCATGATTATCTACAAACTATGAGTTTTTATTCTCGCATGATTGTTATTCCTCAGGATGAATATGTACAATTGACTGCCATGCAGCAAGTAAAGCAACCTCTTGCAAATCAAATGTATAGGAAAGAAATAGATTATCAGCAAAATGTTCACATCAAAGATCCACATCGTGCTGTATTATTACAATCGGAAACTGTTGAGCAATTGAAAAACTTGAAGAATAAGATGCGTGACTCTGTATCGACTGCTACACCTTTAGCATCTCGCGCACATGCCATATCTCTTTTCAATAGTATTGAGCCCCATCTCAATGTAAATGATAAAGGAGAAATCATTACAGATGAAAATAAAGTGATTGATGCTTCACGTTATGAAGACTTGATTCAGTATGCGACACGTAGAAAGCGCCGTCAGGGCTATGTTCCACCTGGTTGGTCATACTTTCTTAAACTATTGAAAAAGCATAATGTGCCAAAATTTGCTTTGAATAATGAGACATTGAAAGAACTTGATTCAACAGTGGCTACTACTCCAATGCTTCAGACGATGAAAATGCCAACAAATTGGTTTAAGACGTCACCTGCTACATCCCCTCCCACACTCACTAAGCAAACAAGAGGAAGATCTCGACGTAGATCTACATCGCCACTAAAACTAGTAAAAGGAAAACGTAAAACAGCTCCTCCTAGGAAATACATGTTCTCAGACTATTAATATGAAGCAGATGTGTTGCTTGCCATGTAATGAGCCGCCAGAGGTGAATGTCGTTGTCACTTGCACTTGCTGCGCCAGCTCTCATAATGAAACCCCTAAGCAATGTGAACACGATCGCAAAACCGCTAAAGCTAAATGCTGCAGTTGTTGTAAATGTAGAAAGGCAAGAAAACAAAAAGATGAGAAGGAGGAAAAAGAGTCAGTCGTCATCGACTGAACGTTTGAAGTCAATCTATTATGATGTAAAACATCCGGCAGGATTTGCATCTATCAAGAAATTATCAAAAGCAAGTGGTCTTCCACAATCACAAGTGAAACGATGGTTAAAGGGTCAGGCTACCTATACACTCCACAAACAAGCGAAAAAGAAGTACCGCACCCGCCATTATATTGTTCATGACATCGATGAACAGTGGCAAGCAGATTTGTGCGATGTTGCCTCCATTTCAAAACATAACTCGGGAAATAATTTTATTTTAACCGTCATTGATATTTTCTCGCGTTATGCGTGGGCTCAACCTTTAAAAACTAAAGAAGGGAAAGGAGTAGCAAAAGCATTCCAAACAATTTTTCGAGAAGGTCGCATTCCAAAAAGAATTCAGAGTGATCAAGGAAAAGAGTTTGAAAATCAGCATGTGAGAAGATTATTTGAGAGGCATGACATTGAGTTGTTTAGTGTAAAGAGTGCTTATAAAGCTGCACTCGTTGAACGTTTTAATCGCACATTAAAAAATCGCTTGTGGCGACATTTTACTGCCAACTTGACACAAAATTGGACAAAGGTTCTACAAGATACACTCCATGCCTACAATCACTCTATCCATCGTTCTATTGGACTCAGACCAGTAGATGTAAATGCTGACAATGTAGATAAAGTGCGCGAATCATTCCAACGTAAACGCACTCATGTGAAAAGTGATGTGAAAATTGGTGATAAAGTTTGTATCTCAAAAGTGAAAAGTGTTTTTGCTAAAGGGTACCTTCCGAATTGGACAGAGGAGGTATTTACAGTATCAAGGATTAATCAAAAAGACTCTCCAACCACCTACAAGTTGAAAGATTACGATAATGAAGAAATTGAGGGTAGCTTTTACCGCGATGAGATTGAGGTAGTCACTGAAAGTGAAACATATTTGGTAGAGAAAATCATTCGATGTAAAAAACGGCAAGGTGAAGAATGGTGTCTTGTTAAATGGACTGGTTATCCTTCAAGTATGAACTCTTGGATGCGTCGTGCCGACATCTTTCATCTAAGTGATCGACAGTGATTCATGCAAAGTTGTAACTAACAATGTTTAGGGTTTGAGCTATGAATCCAACTGCCTCATTTTATTCACGACCCTCCTATGTAAGTGGTGGAGGACAAATTTACATCGGCGCTCGCCGCCAACGTGGAGGTAGCATACTTGGTGCACTGAAATCTGTTGTAGCACCTCTTATATCCAATGTCGGTAGATCTTTAAAACGAAATGTTTTAAGTAATGCCGTTGGCTTTGCTGGTGATGTTGCTAGTGATCTTTCCAGAGGTAGAAGTTTTAAGAGCAGTTTGTTGAATCGTGGGAAGGAACGCGGTTTAAAAACATTGAAGCAGACCATTGCTGGTGTTACTCAAGGAAAGAAATCACCTAAACGAATGAAAAAAGGAAGGAGGAAACATCGCGGAGCTGGTAAGGTGCGATCTTCAGTCAAAAGGCATTCACGCAAACGTCGCAGAGGCTCTAATCATTCATCAGGCGCTAAACGACGACGCTGCTATAACTTCTAATCATGGAGTGTAAAACTTCCGGTTTTTGTTTGTTCGATCAACAAGCCATACAGACAGATATTCTTAGTTCAAGTATTGTAGATTATCATCCTCGAACAGCTGAGAATGCTGGCCCCATTGAATTTGTTATTCCTGGTGGTAGTGATGACTACATAGATTTGAGTTATGCGATGCTTGATTTGAGGTTTAGAATTCAGCAAGCAGATGGAACTGCTATTGACGATGCACATAAAGTTGGACTGAACAATTTACCATTGACTACATTACTTCGTGATGTTTCTCTAACGATTGGAGAGCAGCAGGTGGAAGGTGGTCAAAGCGATTATCCCTATAAATCATATTTCAATCATGTATCACAGTTTCATCCAGCAGCACAAAAAAGTCATATGGAAGCCATGGGATGGTACAGAGATGAAGCAGGAAAATTTGATGTTGAAACAAACAGTGGCTTTGTAAAGCGATCTGCTATGATTAAAGATAGTAGAGTATGTCAGCTATATGGTCCGCTGAATTTAGACTTCTTTAGACAGTCAAAGTTTTTACTCTGTAATACCAGCATGCGACTCAAGCTGACATTGAATAAGCCTGAATTTGCGCTGAATGCATTTGCTAAAGTTGACAATTTTAGAATTCATGTGGAAGATATTGCACTTTACATTCGTCGAGTAGTACCGAATCCAAGTGTCATTAGAGGACATGCTAAAGGTCTTAACCGCCAAAATGTCATTTACCCCGTTCAGCATACAAAGCTTCTCACCTTTACAATTCCGAAAGATCAAAAGAGTTTCATGAAAGATGGCCTCTTTCCATCGGAAGCACCGAAGCTCCTCATGGTGGCAATGGTTGAAAATGATGCATTTAATGGTAATATAAAGAAGAATCCTTTCAATTTTA
Organism: Prostheceraeus crozeri; assembly: GCA_907163375.1. NCBI lineage: Eukaryota > Metazoa > Platyhelminthes > Polycladida > Euryleptidae > Prostheceraeus > Prostheceraeus crozeri. The sequence continues at coordinate 125,354 of CAJQUW010003749.1, forward strand.
AACACAATCAGTTAAGTGAAATTGCTTTACGTGTAAATGGTGTGAGTCATCCTGGTCCACCCTACAAACCAGATTTTGCTGCGGATCAATTTATGCGCAGTTATGTTGATTTTATGGATGTCTTTGGCTTTTACAATACGGATGATACCAAAGGACTGACTATGAAAGAGTTTAAGAGTGGATATACTATTTATGCATTTGATTTGACTGCTGACAGCGATATTAGTGCACCCTATCGTCAAGCGAACGTGCCTCATAATATTCGTTTGGATTTGACGTTCAAAAGAACACTACCTGAGACGATCAATGTATTAATTTATGCAGTCTTCGATTCAAATATTGAAATTACAAAGTATCGTGACGTGATTCTTCAGTATAATCGTTAATGAGTTGGTTGACTGCTGACGATATTAAGACTAAAGTGCAGCGTAATGCAGACGAAGCGACGTTGAAATCTTTCGATAATGTCTATTCACTCGATACCTTACCACCTGCAGTAAATCACTATCCCATCTTTATTGTGCTAAACACTCATTCGCAGAATTTAGGCGGTGAGCATTGGAAAGCGATCTTTATTGGAGAAGACCGACGTGGTGAACTATTTGACTCTCTTGCTCAACCTCCAAATATACCAACACAGCAGTGGTTGAGAAAACATACGCGTCAATATCAGCGAAATGAACGCATACTACAACATCCACTTTCATCAACGTGTGGTGCTTTTGTACTGTACTTCATCTTAAAACGTTTACATGTATCTCGATTTGCATCTATTATTCAAAACTTTTCATGTAATCCATCCTCTAATGAAAAAATGATTTGTAAGATCTATCATGATTTGAAATGAAAACATCATGTTGGAAAAATTGTTTTTTATTTTACAATCCGCTGGGTACGTACATACTCAATGAGATAGTCTAGGATCACATTTGCTTGTACATGAGATTTTAGTCCAGTAATGATCACTTTACTATTATGAAAGATTGCCACATGCACAGGTAACCAACAACTAATGAGAGCTGCAGGAAAAAGTTCGGGTTCATAACACAAATTGTAACTGCTGGTACGAATCTTCAAAAATGATAGACTGTCACTCAATTGAGTAGAGATCACCATATTGTCCACAGTCAGATTCGACATCACACACCTCTCCCTCTTCCATATCCGACGTAGTAGTCTTTGTAGCTCTAAGCGCATTGACTGCGCCGATGAATGAGAAAGGGCGCCGAGAATCTGTACAGTCCCATTTGGGAAGAGTTGAAGATTCCGTGAATTGTTCATCTTCACCACTAACATTTGAGGTGGGCCCGGGTAATACTTGCTGTTTGGAAGGTGTTGGTGTAATGTTGTGAGATCGATTTTGGTGTAGAGTCTGAAGCGGCGGAGAATGTTGACGATGGTGTAGCGATGACGCTTCATGATGAAAGAATGAGTAAATTGAGCGATGTACCTTCCTTTTATACTTTTCCCAACTACCTTGATGAAATGTGAAGTTAGTATGAAGTTGGGAATGATAGAGTTGAATTCGCCGATTGTTGACGCGCAGCCAGATGCGATTTCCAATACGTGAATGTCTTTTCATATAGAAGTATTTCAAGTCCTTCATGATATGATGTAGAGATTGAAAATGACGATAAGATAAAGCAAACTCTCTTCTCACTTTTCCAGTTGAATCTTTGAAATAGACGTTTCGATCATGATCCGTTTCAATACGTTGTAGGGAATCTAATTTCCAACTCATGATGTGTGGTAGTCATGTCTGATTAAGATTTGCATAGTAGGGCGATGAACTCACGACGAATAAATGTCATGATGGAGCGATGTATATATCTTCTATACTTCTCCCAATTGTATTTGCGAAATGAGAAACAGTTTGCGGAATGAGAATGGTAGATTTGAATTTCATTTCTGTAATGTTGAAGCCAAACTTGATCACCCAAGGAGATGAATCTTAATGTTTCAAAATATTCCAAATCCCTCATGATATCATTGAGGTTGACAAATTGTCGCCATGTTAATGTAATTCCTCTTGATGTATGACCATGAGAATTTTTGAAATGTACGTTTCCATCACGATCAACTCTGATATATTGTAGAGAGTCCAAAATCCAAGTCTTCATGATGTTATGCAAAGTTGCAGATCAGCAATATAAAAATGTCGTTTTATCATATTTTGCTTAGCAATGCGGCTACAAAGAGATTTGCTAGTAATCGAGCCGCACTCTTTTCTACTCCCATTGATCATGCACAACAGCTAAATGGAAATTGGGAAGTGGGTGTCACTCAACTTGTTTATAGCAACTGTGTCTATACTTTTGATCATGAGGTGATGACTATTAATATGAGGCGTACAGCTGCTTACCAATGTGAAAAGGGGTGGCGAGTATACATTCCACAGTGGCCAAAGAAAGATCTCTTATCATGTAAAAAGTTTATATATGATTTCTTGAATAAAGCGTGTAAACATATTGCCCAATTTACTCCGCACAATGATGATTATACTTATGTACATCATGTAGTTGAGAAAGATTGGATTGTTGGTTTAAGTCCAAGTTTAAGAAATGATTTAGGTTACCTCGCTAGCGCCTTAACAAGCTATGATAATTTTAACGTTAATTACCACATAAGTGGTCATAAACAGTTAATATATCGAGAGGAAGCTTATTATGTAGATCTTATTCCAAGAAATGAGAAGACGTTGGTGAAGAAGATTGTGATTAAGCCAAGAAAGACAAACATGACTCCTGAAACATTATTGAAGAAATTTAATTATCTCCTTCGAGTTGATGGTAAACAAGTGGCAACATTGACTTATATTAAATCATCTAATCATATTGCAATAAGCAAATTAAATGATGATGATCTAGTATTAGTTTGTTCAAAAGATTTTCATCAGTTCTTACGACATCGTTCTGCAGCTGTTCATGGAAAATCTGATATGCAACATTTACCATGTGAAAGGTTAAATCAATTTGATACAGAATGGTCCGTATCTTTATACAGAAAGTGTGTAGAGCCTTTAGGTGGTATCTTACATGAAACAAGAGTGTTGATGCCTCGCATTATTACTTCGGTTAAATTGGTTGTAGATTATTTAAATGAAGTGATTAATGAGCAACATATTTTATTTTCTGAAAAAGAAGGTACTTTGTCTCTCACTATAAGTGGAAAAGGTATTGAACTAATTATGGATAAAACTCTAATGGACATTTTGGGTTTTGACCAAAATATCTTTAAAAGTGGTACTGTAACCAAAGCTAGCGCAGACATGTCGCTATCGCGTCGTATTAACTATTTTCAGATATATTCCAATATTGGTGAAGATGTACGTGTGGGAGATGTTGAAGCTCCATTGCTAGCAATGATACCATACCAGCCAAAAAGCTGCAGTATTTTATCTGAGCATACTTTCAAGAAAGTGCATTATACAAAGCTGAAATCAAACTACATCCCACAAATTGATATTGCAATTTATGATGATGCTGGTGCGTTGATTCCTTTTCATAAAGATGCTGTGACAAGTATCACACCCCATTTCCGAATGAAGAGTTAATGCAAACGTATGCTAATATATTTTTCCAATGTGAATAATATGGAAAGTGAAAATAAGGACTCGTTTCTAATCTACTTACCCAGTAATGCTTCTATGAATAAATTTCCCAAAAATAAACCATCAGACTATCGAGTAGAATTAAATCGCCCACTGCATTTAGAAGGTGAATGGGAGGTTGGCGTTTCTAGTATTTGCTATGATAGCAATATTCAGAATGCGAATGATTTGGAAGAAATGATATTGACTCCTCGCACCCATGATGGAATAACGATGAATAATGCATTCCAGTTCCCATACAATTTAACATCAGATGGAAAGTGGAACTATGAATGGATTCAGATAAAATCAGATTCTTATGAACCATTTGGGAATGAGAAAATTATTAAGGCATTCAACAGTGGTAATACTTCCATCATGAAGAATAAAAATCAGAAAGCTTATGAGTTTACTATCTATCATTGGAGTGGGAGACAGTTCCTTCGCTTTCATTCTTTTACTAAAGGTCTTACGCTGAGGTTGGATAATGAATTCTATCCACATCTTGGTTTTGGCCATGGACTACATCTAACGTCAATTGCTACTGCAAATGTTAAAAAAGTTTATTCAAATCGAATCAATAAATTTCATTATAGATTTAAAATATTTGATGAAGATGTTGTAGAATGCGAAGAACGCATCATTTTGAAAAAGCGTGGTGTTCAACCTTTATCACTTATTGAGTTAGTAAAACGATGGAATGAGACTGTGGGTAAGAAGTATGGAGAGAAAATTATGGCGAACAAAAATAAGTTGGTTATTCAGAAATATAATGACAAACTTACAGTTTATTTCTCTCCAACCTTGCGTCAATTTGTAAGACATTATACACCTATTATTGGAAGTGGTGTGGTGTATGCTTCTCATGAATATCACACTAAAGCTGATTCAGTTAATGATGAATGGTGGGTGGACATCTATGGCGATCGCATCAAGAAAATTTACCAGTCTTATGAAGAATCTAAAGTTGCTATCAATATAATGCCGCGTCTATATCATACAGTTGAAAGCTTCATTCATGTAGTAAATCCTTATATACAACAGAAGTTGAAGCATGTGATGAAAAGTAAATATGATGTAAAGACACACCACATTTCGTTTTCAATTGAAAATCAACGCGTTGTTCTGAAACTGGGTGATGACATTCAATGTCAATTGAGTAAAAATTTGAAAAAACTCTTTGGTTTTTCAATGCTACAAACTGTGTTTGCTGCTGCGCATACGATTGGTATAGAAACACCAATGACACTTGATAAACATGAACAGCACCTTTACATTCAAAGTGATTTGATTCTACCTATTTCTGTTGGTGAGAAAAAATAATACATTTTACGTGATTTCATTCATGATAAAGACGCTTCATATGGAATAGTCGAGAAGATGTTTGAATCTATTTTCTATCATCCCGTCGTCAAACAAACTGTACCCTCTATTGCTATCAAAATTACCAATGGTTTACAAGAGTGCATCCATGTGAAAGATACTAAATCCCTCGTAACTTTAGTGTTTCGGAAAACAAAGTGAAGTCTTTATACAACATTTATTGAAATATGTACATGAATGTGAAGCAATAGACTTTATACAACATCCACTGAAAATATATACATGAGCGCACTTCAATAAACATTGCTATATACAAAAAGTCTTTTTACTTCGTGAAGGGTGGAAATATACAGGGATAGGAAAAATGTCTTTCAGTGGAAAAGTCATCACATGGGGAATGTACAGATGTGGACACATATTCACAAGGAAAAAACAATCTCATGCGATACATAAAACAACAATGTTTATCTACAGAAATCAACATCAAAATACTAAGTTAAGGATGATTATGCTAAGACGTCTCCTGAATGTGGTAGTGTGAGTTTAATTCTTTTGGGTGGTGGTATGTTTGTGTCAGGATGTCCATGTGGAAGAGATATGTTGTGTTCTAACCAGCACCTCTTATCCTCCCATGCTGAAAGCGCCCGTTTCCTGAAAGTATGCGTTTTGATCTCATGCGACTTAGATTTTAAGATTGTCATATTGACAAACGTTATATTTTTATTTCTATAGGCTTTCCTGAAATTTTTATGTTTCATGTTAGAGACCAATGATCTTGATATGCCTTTAGCGCGCTTAATACTATCGTCGCTATCCTTTAATTTCATACTGTACATTTTTGGACGGAGGAGAATCATTTCATCTATTTCCTTCCCTGCTGTCTCATCCTTAAAGCAGCCAAGTTTTGCCTTATTTTTGATGGAGTAGAGTGGGTGATCAGTAGGATAATTTGATGTATCAAAATATCTTTCTAAAGATTTTCCTACTTCATTGAAATTTAAATCTTTTTGAGTGGTAATACCTAAGAAGAAACTATCTGTATCGCCACCCAACAAACGAACCTCTTTTACGAGAGGACATGGTTTTAGTATTTTATAAAAGAGTTGGTACATTTCAAGCTTAGAGTAATCTAGTACAGCTTGACCAATATAGATGGGCTTGCACAACTCAACTTCAGATTTTATCATTTTAACACCTACAAGGTCCTCATCGATAATGTCTCTATCGATGAATAGAGGTGATGAGACCAATTTCTTAAATTTTGTAACATCATTGACTAGTTTATAGTTTACACGTTTTCTAACATCCTCCATCGTCTTACCAAATAGACTGTTGTTCTTATATTTATAAAAATCTTTTTCAAAATTATTTTGGGCTAGTGCACGTTTCTGGCTGTTGCTATCAATATATGGTTTGAGGAAGGCTTTCTGTCTAAATTTAATAATGCGGTGAACTCTTTTTAAAATCATACCCATTTCTAAATAAAATTTTAAGATGCTAAAGTGGACTAGATAGTTTTCTTTATCATACTGGGTGAGTAAAAGTTTGCGGCAAGGCTTATAGTCGGGTTGACCGCATGATTCTAAATCTTTATGAAATTGTTTCATAAAGTCGGAAAACATATCTTTGGTCACTTCACCTGATTCGGGTGCGAGTGGAAAATCTACGGTTTTATGTTTAATATTATTTGGATAGATTAGATCTATCTCAAAATAATATCCCCAATCACCTTCATCTGGAATTGCTAGTATGTTAGAAGGGTTGGAGAGATGCTGAATTTCACTATCATCTAACCAGCTAAACTCAGAGTGAGGGAGTGGTTTGGATAGTGAACTACCATATAAATTATTTTGGTCATAATACTTAAGATGAGTCTGATCATCGCCTACTAATTTTGATTTTAACCTATGTTTATTTACAAATGTGAGACCACCGCGAATTCCTCGCTCAAATAAATTATACATCTCTGGATCTTGTAAGAGATGAATGGTCTCACCAGTCATTTTAAAAGCAGACTTAAATGACATGGCTGGCAGACTGACAAAGTGGACGGGATCTAACTTATCTTCTTCTAATGCCACTCGTCGAAACTCCTGAAATACATCAGCCAGCAAAAATACATCTAACTTAAGATAGGCAATCATATATTCGCCAAATGTATGGCAGTCAAATTTTATCCATGCATCTTGCGCATGATCATAATCTTCGGTCTTACATTCTGCGCCGGTCAAATCATTTTTAAATTTATCTATGGGTGGAAGAGAAGTCTCACCGAGTTTACTAATCGCATCAAAATATGCATATGGAAAGACTCCTTTCCGTGTGATGACTTCATCGGTTAGATTTGGATATTGTTTCTTAAGATTTTGTGTTAGTGGAAGAGACTTTAGATTTTGTACGAGGGAGGCCAGTGATGCAGTCATAAATTGGTAGGAATCTAAAAATTTTATATCAAAATAGACCGTCTTATTTTCTTTAGTTTTGTCGACAGGCACTTTTGCTGTCATGGCCATAAACTTCTCTCTCGTTTGTGCTATTACATCAAGCTTCCACTCTTTCATTTGACCTAAACCTCCTTTTATTATCATATGGCTGTCATAGCCCTTGAAATTATGGAAAATGACGGGTAATGTACGCCGTTTCATCCTAAGTGAAAAATTGCATTTTAAACATAGTGCGTTTCTAAATTTACCAGTGATGTGATCATGGTCGCGCACTTTCTTAATCTTATCATCATCAAATGTTTTCCTACATTTGAGGCAAACGTTGCAGCTATCAAATTTTGCTTGATCATCTGCTGTCATATGCAATGATCTGCGATAGAGTTCACCATCATACTTTTGCTGAAATTTTACAGCCTGTTCGAGGAATTGTAGGAATTGGTAAATACAATCCTCACCTTGCCAGATGTGCATTTTATTTTTTCTATTTTGGAAATGGTCATGCCATACTTCATAGCAGGAAATGGCTGCTGCTCGATGGGTGTTATCATCGATATAGCATTCGATGTCAGCATAGATGACACGAAGAGGACTTAGTTCATCGCCATTCTCTCTATATGAAAACTCCTTATCTTTGGGCATGCGCTCCATTTGCAGTTTACCTCGCTTACACCATTCGTAATGAGTTTCAAATTTGTTTTTACTCCTAAAGTTCCGAATACATCTGTCGCAGTAATATAACTCTCTACTAGAGTTTTCTAAGTGGTGGTATAAGCGAGAGATTTTGGGAATGCCGCAGTAGTGCCATTCCTCACTATCATCCTGTTTTACTAATAACAGGTTTACTGTACGTTCATAACAACTCGAACGCGAGTTGTAGCGCACACCCTTCAATCCTTTTTCCCAGACATGGAGAACTATTTTAATGTTGTTCAATTTTTCAAATTTTTCTATATCTTTAATTTTCATATCGTCACTATTACAGTCATCGAAGTTTAATTCATTCTCCCACTGTTGATACTTACTCTTGCGGTATCGGCTATTCTGTACATCATTATAGTGGAGAATGGAGAGGACAGCATATTTAAAACATTGCGATTCACAATCTACAGAAATGACTGCTGTTTTATTTTTTAAATTTTTCGGAAGTTTAAAGGAGCCTCGTCCAGAGCAGTTCTCTAATAAAGTGATTTTAAATAAGGCGGACTCAATGCCGTCAAAAATGAGACCACTATCGCGCTCGTTAAATTTATCAATATTTAATTTTAATCCTTTGATGTGAAAATTTATCCAAGACTCATAGTCTACAACCTCGGTTGCAGGAGAGGAGGGTATGTGAAACTCCAACCTCTCTATTATTTGTCCAGTATGGTGGTCGATTTTTACATATTTTATTTTAAGATAGATGAGCGCCTTCATCCTAAAATTGTCTAAATTGTTGAAGAGCGCTTCTATCAATGATGAATTTTGATGAAACCATTCCTCAAAGTTAGCAATGGTTTCTGAGGAGTCCATCTGGTAGTTCCTCACTAAATTATTTATGGACACTTCAGTGAGTCGGATAGAGGAGGTGCTGTTAGTATAACTATCGTCACTGTGTGTATGTTGAAGTCTGTGCGAAGATAGTTCAAAACGTGTCTCGAAAGACTGAGCGCACAAGTCGGAAGAAAAGGAGACGACGTTAACAGAATCATCCCCACCTTCGGAGATTGATGCCGGCTTAGGTCGACAAACACCTCGCTTGATGTGTCGGGTGAGATCCCGCTTCCTCGTGAAGATGTGCCCACAGTCAGCACATTTCCGATCGTCGCATTCCCGCGACAATGTTGATATGGATTCGCACGAGATGGGACTGGTATCACCTGAAAGAGAAATCATTCTATCATCTCTGTTCAAGTCTCAGTGTATTGTTACAACCTACCTTGACTCAATAACTCTAAACTTTCCTCGAGAAGGGAGGGCGTTGGTGATGAAGTTGATGCCTGAAAATGAGGAAGATGCTATTAGCCACACGTTTGAGGGAGATGAGAGAGGAAATTTTCAACTTACCATTTCAACGAAATTATGTTTAAGCTTGATACTTCAACAAGATAGAGACTTCACTCAAATTTGGAATTCACTTGTACGCCTCAAATATAAAATTCGCCAGAGAACACTTCACTTATACGTCTCAAAGACAGAGTGAAATGATACGAATGTCACTTTGCATATATACTTTCATATTCATCATTCATTGGCTGTTCATTCTGATTGGTCGCTTGTTGATACTTAAGAATTAGAAAACATTTCAAAGTCATTATTCACAGTCAACATGACAAGCCCTCCGACAACACCAAACACAAAATTCTCTTCTCCATGCTCAACACCAAAGGCGCTCGTTACACCAAACGCTCCAACGAAGGGGAAGGTAGAGAAGGTGTACCGACTGGACAATATCAGGAAGTTATCATTACCAGCGGATGAGGAAGAGGAGAGTGTATGTGAGAAGGAGTGTCCCGACTTAACAGGCGTGAGGTGGAAGTATCTCCAGTACGATACTGACGATGTGATGGAGATCACCAGCACGAAATTCCTCCACCAATTATGGGAGTGGTACACCCCTAACTCCCAGCCACGAACTATGGCAGAGTGGGAGTATATTGATAAAGTGAGGCTCGCAGTGGAAGAACGATTAAAGCAACTGAACTGTTTTTGTGATCTATGTGAAGCCAGACTCTGGGACGATATTGACGATGAAGACCTTTTGAAATACATGCCATAATAAATTTTTATTTCATATTATCTTTGCTTTCATACTGACTTACTTGAACGGGACTTCAGTGGATGATTTAACCATGTATACTTTTTCATTTGGAAATAGTAGCACGCTTAGTCTAACTTGTAAATCTTATAACATTTCATATGGGCGATGATGGTAGTTGAAATAGTGTTAAATAAATTAAGATAGCTTACACTTCTGATACAGGGATAGCAATCGACTGCGATCCATGTGTAAAGAGCTTGTTAGACTACGAAAGAGAGAAGTGTGTTATGTTGCGTGTGGCGCGTGAGTGTCCTCCCATTTCATTCCATTCATCAATTCGTCTCATTGATAGAGACAGGTAGAACTCATGGTTCTGATAACGTAAGCAATGGAAAGTTTTAGGCAACCTTCGACAGTTGGCTAAATGTCGCCCTGGCGCGAATGCATACTACGTTGAGACAGAGGCAATCACTTGCAAACATGACGCAGAGAGGTTTAACAAGATTGACCATTGCCGAATGTCCCTTGCGGTATACATAGCTACGGGTTTCACCGCCGCCCTTTACAGGAACGCCCGTCGAAAGGAAGTATTACACCGAACTTCATTTCCAACGTTCAAGTTGACTGATAGCAGATTCAACTTAATGATAGTATTCGCCAGTCCGAAGACTGCCCAGGGCAAACCGCGAGGAGGTTCTATCATGTCTTGCCCCATGGTGGCCCTTAAGAGAGCCGGTGGTTCGTTCTCGGGGTGTGTGGTAGGGACTCAGGCTTGCTGTTTCGACTGTGGCTCCGGCAACGGGGCGGGTGGTCGCTTCTCTTGGATGTCTGTAAAGAAAGAAGTAGTGAGTTATCATCTTACATTTTAATTTAGCCATTTTTACTTACAGATCTTCTCGGACGCTTCCTCATAAAGGCAATTCGAGATCGGATTACGATGATCGAAGGTGAAGTGTAGACACTCCACCCCTTTCTTCACCCGAGAGTAGCATTTCTCCCCTCTTCCACGCTCGTACAAGAGAGGAGTTTCTGCTACTCTCCCCTTTCTAATAGGGATGTGCAGACGGCTGGAACGCACCCTTCGATCGCGATCCACCAGCTGCGCCGAACGGTGCAGCTCGTGATTCGTCTCGACCACCTTAGCCATCTGCACACGGAGTCTCTCCACTTCCTCCTTCAACCTTCGTATCTCCTTCTCCCTACTTTCCCTCTCTGCTAGCAAAGCCTCTTCTCTGGCTTTCCCCTCGAGAGTCTTGAGCCTCTCCTGCTCCAACTCGCCATCCCGCTCGCTTAATCTCTCCTTCACCTTCTTCATCTCTCCGGCCACGTTCTTTAGGTCCTCATACTTTGACTTGTATGAGAAGGCCTCCTCCTTCAACTTCTCCACCTCTTTCTTTAGTCTATCCCGTTCGGCGATCACCGGCGGGCACTTGACAAAATTGTGACATTGTGTTGCAATTCCGCTCGCAGTCACGGCTGTAGGGGTCTCACGATCGAGGTCAATGTTCTCGATAGGTTGTGACTGTAGCTCTCCCTCCTCCTCCTCCTCACTATCGCTGCTGGACAGCGAGCTCTCGCTACTAAGCGAGGATACAGCGGCAATCGCTTCAATGGCGGATTGTAGCTCAGTGGCCTCAGTGGTGAAGAGTGAACTCCGTTCTTGCTCGTTGGTAGATTGTAGCTCCAAAGAACGGAGCTCAGTGGCGAAGAGTGAACTCCGTTCTTCTTCGCCTACTTCGCCTGTTTGACACTCGCTGTGTTGTGAGTGCCAATCCTCCAGCCGCTCACTTAAGCGACTGACTTTGTGGGCTCCGCAATAGTAGCGACCGACCCCTATCTGTTTCTTGTTAGTGCAAGCGTGTTTCTTGAAGGCGTCAGCTCGGAATACCTTCCGGCATTGACACAGTTTGAAACTGGTCTTCATATTATTGTATTTCGGCATTTCTGAAGCGAAAAACGGAAAACAATGATTTTACACTTAGTGAGGAATGATAGATTTGAGTGTAGTGAGTGGCACTCGATCCCGTCAACAGCCCGAAGGCCTTGTACTGATCACTAGGGAAGTGAGAGATCTTCCCCGATACCCGCTATTTACAGCTGAAGACATCATTTGGACAAGTTACTGGAGATATTTTAAAGAATACATTTGAGATGCTTACGTTATCAAAAATGAAGTACTGTGCCGAATTCTGTTTCTTTAATAATTTAAAAAGTTTAGATCAAATTCAATATCAATTTTACAAAAGATATTACCATCTAAAGCAGACTACACCCAATTATTGTCTCATTGGTGAATTTGGAATATGTCCTATGGATGCTCATTTCTCGAAGGCAGCTATGTGTTATTGGATAAAAATAATTACGAGAAATGAAAGAAGTTTGATAAGAGAAGTATATGATGCCATATATCTCAATATGACTTCTGATGGTCATGATAGTAGATATACTTGGTGCTGGCGAATAAGGCAGTTACTTACAAAACTCAGCCTGACAAATCTATGGGACGAACAGGTAACGGCTGACAAAGGAAAATATTTGAGAATTGCAAAAAATCGAGTGACCCATTACATTAGAGAAAAATGGATATCTACAGCAAAAGATAGTCATTCTGGCCTGAATTATTTAGAATTATGTGGTTTTGAGAATACTATGAAATCATATCTGAATTTTGATATTGAATACAATGACATCAATATATTATTAAAATTTCGAACAAAAAATCATAAATTAGATTTCGTAACTGGCAGTTACGGAAATCGACTGCGATATGAAGAGCGTTTATGTGAGCTATGTGATAATTCGAAAGTGGAGACTCTGTATCATTTCATGATAGAATGCTCACTATATCAAAATTTACGACAAGAAACAGCGCCTTTGTTATGCAACTGTAGCAATACAACAGAATTCAATAAATTGATGAATATTTTAACTCCAAAACTGGTAAAATCCATCGCGAGGTTTCTCAAAAAAGCAAACGACTTGCGAACGATAACTAAGGAAATCACTAATCAATAAATATGAAATCTGGAAATTTATTTTCGTCAATTCTCCTCTCCTTCCTGTTCAGAATATATTTTAACAACACCGACCGCACGCTGTTTTCTGCCATCAAACTATGTTTTTTATGTATGTGAGCACACATGCTCCTGTTTTCCAATGTTCTTGGAAATAAACATTTTTGACTTTTGACTTTTGACTTTTGACTTTTGACATTGTCACTGCCCCGAAGTGGTAACAGCAACGTCGAGTCAAAGGTAGTGAACAGTAGCTGGGATCTAACCCCTCAAAGCTGCCTTAGACTTAGTTAAATTTGAAATCTGATAGCAGATTTGAACTCAGCATACTTGAAAACCTTGAGGAAACATTCCAAGTCATTGCTTTGATCAGCTTGATAGCAAGCCGTAGAGAGCTTGATTCACCAGCGTTTTGCAATGGAGATGTTTAGAGGCCACCCATGACAAGATAGCTAAGACTTAACCGATTGGCGTTCAAAGTGCTACGTTGAGAGCTGTGTCAAATGCCCAACATGAGACATGAGTTGTCCCAGCGGTTACGGTCTCAAATATGACACATTCCCTTGCCACACTTATCACTACGGCATCGTCCGCCGTCCCGAAGGAACACCCTGTCAGTGGAATATTACAGCAAAACTCTCCGTGTCTTGCTCGCTTTCAGTGAAAAGCCGCTTATACCATGAGAAGACTGGCTCAGACATCATTAAAAATGCTTTCATTGACTTCAGCAGGGTCGAAAACCCCAGAAAACCTCCAAAACTAGTGAATTTAAATTTTTCAACTTTTTAGCACTACTTATGAAATTTTATAAGTAGTCCATCACTTAGGGCAGGTCAATAGCGACCGAACCTTTTTTGAATCAAGTCAAACAGACTTGTAGAAGCAAAGTTACAAGCCTTTAAAGTTTTGGAGTCTTTTATGGCCTGGAGACGAAGACCATCTCCTGGCTAACCTCTAAGTCTGACGCCTTAGCTGATAGCAGCAATGAAATTTTCTAAGTCGGTTTCTTACAGAAACTCGGGATTTGGAATGTCCGAAGCTATCATCGGAGCTCAGAGAAACGACCTACCTTTGACAATCGTTCTCCTCTAAATGAAAAGTCTCTGTCGGTTCCCAGCTTATATAGTGTGTGGCGATCAGCTGATGACGTAATACCCATCATCCAAACACTAAAAATCCCGTCTATCTCCGGTTCTAGTGCTCCGATTGAGCTGGAAATACACCATTTCCATGTAGAAATTGACGCTGAATCCGAATCTGGCCTCCGTTTTCCCATCCGATGCTTCGTTTTGGCTCTACAGTAGGCAGCCATCGCAAAAATTCTAACTCGTTTTTTCGAAAAATGTTGAAAATTTTTCTCTCCGATTGACTTCAAAATCTCCGATTGACTTGAAACTTACCATGCTGATAGAGAATTTGACGCTGATTCCAAATCTGAAATCCGTTTTCCAATCCGATGCTTCGTTTTGAAGCTACAGCCCAAAACGTCCCAAATTCTAACTCTGTCGTTTTTCGCCAATCTCCCAAAATCTTAAATGGCGTCTCACATCTAAACGAAGACAGATAGGAACAAGCCGATTCTTTCAGTGAATTTGTCTCACTCTTAGCTTTCAAACGAGCTATGGCACGACTAAATCCGTCCACTGAAGCCAAGATCGAAGCAAGCTGTCCAGAGGGGGGGGGAGTCAGCGAAATTTTTCTCTCCGATGGCGTTCAAATTCACCATACCGATAGAGAATTTCACGCTGATTCCAAATCTGAAATCCGTTTTCCAATCCGATGCTTCGTTTTGAAGCTACAGCCCAAAACGTCCCAAATTCTAACTCTGTCGTTTTTCGCCAATCTCCCAAAATCTTAAATGGCGTCTCACATCTAAACGAAGACAGATAGGAACAAGCCGATTCTTTCAGTGAATTTGTCTCACTCTTAGCTTTCAAACGAGCTATGGCACGACTAAATCCGTCCACTGGAAGCCAAGATCGAAGCAAGCTGTCCAGAGAGGGGGGGGAGTCAGCGAAATTTTTCTCTCCGATGGCGTTCAAATTCACCATACCGATAGAGAATTTCACGCTGATTCCAAATCTGAAATCCGTTTTCCAATCCGATGCTTCGTTTTGAAGCTAGAGCCCAAAACGTCCCAAATTCTAACTCTGTCGTTTTTCGCCAATCTCCCAAAATCTTAAATGGCGTCTCACATCTAAACGAAGACAGATAGGAACAAGCCGATTCTTTCAGTGAATTTGTCTCACTCTTAGCTTTCAAACGAGCTATGGCACGACTAAATCCGTCCACTGGAAGCCAAGATCGAAGCAAGCTGTCCAGAGGGGGGGGGAGTCAGCGAAATTTTTCTCTCCGATGGCGTTCAAATTCACCATACCGATAGAGAATTTCACCCTGATTCCAAATCTGAAATCCGTTTTCCAATCCGATGCTTCGTTTTGAAGCTACAGCCCAAAACGTCCCAAATTCTAACTCTGTCGTTTTTCGCCAATCTCCCAAAATCTTAAATGGCGTCTCACATCTAAACAAAGACAGATAGGAACAAGCCGATTCTTTCAGTGAATTTGTCTCACTCTTAGCTTTCAAACGAGCTATGGCACGACTAAATCCGTCCACTGGAAGCCAAGATCGAAGCAAGCTGTCCAGAGAGGGGGGGGAGTCAGCGAAATTTTTCTCTCCGATGGCGTTCAAATTCACCATACCGATAGAGAATTTCACGCTGATTCCAAATCTGAAATCCGTTTTCCAATCCGATGCTTCGTTTTGAAGCTACAGCCCAAAACGTCCCAAATTCTAACTCTGTCGTTTTTCGCCAATCTCCCAAAATCTTAAATGGCGTCTCACATCTAAACGAAGACAGATAGGAACAAGCCGATTCTTTCAGTGAATTTGTCTCACTCTTAGCTTTCAAACGAGCTATGGCACGACTAAATCCGTCCACTGGAAGCCAAGATCGAAGCAAGCTGTCCAGAGGGGGGGGGGAGTCAGCGAAATTTTTCTCTCCGATGGCGTTCAAATTCACCATACCGATAGAGAATTTCACGCTGATTCCAAATCTGAAATCCGTTTTCCAATCCGATGCTTCGTTTTGAAGCTACAGCCCAAAACGTCCCAAATTCTAACTCTGTCGTTTTTCGCCAATCTCCCAAAATCTTAAATGGCGTCTCACATCTAAACGAAGACAGATAGGAACAAGCCGATTCTTTCAGTGAATTTGTCTCACTCTTAGCTTTCAAACGAGCTATGGCACGACTAAATCCGTCCACTGGAAGCCAAGATCAAAGCAAGCTGTCCAGAGAGGGGGGGAGTCAGCGAAATTTTTCTCTCCGATGGCGTTCAAATTCACCATACCGATAGAGAATTTCACGCTGATTGCAAATCTGAAATCCGTTTTCCAATCCGATGCTTCGTTTTGAAGCTACAGCCCAAAACGTCCCAAATTCTAACTCTGTCGTTTTTCGCCAATGTCCCAAAATCTTAAATGGCGTCTCACATCTAAACGAAGACAGATAGGAACAAGCCGATTCTTTCAGTGAATTTGTCTCACTCTTAGCTTTCAAACGAGCTATGGCACGACTAAATCCGTCCACTGGAAGCCAAGATCGAAGCAAGCTGTCCAGAGAGGGGGGGAGTCAGCGAAATTTTTCTCTCCGATGGCGTTCAAATTCACCATACCGATAGAGAATTTCACGCTGATTCCAAATCTGAAATCCGTTTTCCAATCCGATGCTTCGTTTTGAAGCTACAGCCCAAAACGTCCCAAATTCTAACTCTGTCGTTTTTCGCCAATGTCCCAAAATCTTAAATGGCGTCTCACATCTAAACGAAGACAGATAGGAACAAGCCGATTCTTTCAGTGAATTTGTCTCACTCTTAGCTTTCAAACGAGCTATGGCACGACTAAATCCGTCCACTGGAAGCCAAGATCGAAGCAAGCTGTCCAGAGGGGGGGGAGTCAGCGAAATTTTTCTCTCCGATGGCGTTCAAATTCACCATACCGATAGAGAATTTCACGCTGATTCCAAATCTGAAATCCGTTTTCCAATCCGATGCTTCGTTTTGAAGCTAGAGCCCAAAACGTCCCAAATTCTAACTCTGTCGTTTTTCGCCAATGTCCCAAAATCTTAAATGGCGTCTCACATCTAAACGAAGACAGATAGGAACAAGCCGATTCTTTCAGTGAATTTGTCTCACTCTTAGCTTTCAAACGAGCTATGGCACGACTAAATCCGTCCACTGGAAGCCAAGATCGAAGCAAGCTGTCCAGAGGGGGGGGAGTCAGCGAAATTTTTCTCTCCGATGGCGTTCAAATTCACCATACCGATAGAGAATTTCACGCTGATTCCAAATCTGAAATCCGTTTTCCAATCCGATGCTTCGTTTTGAAGCTACAGCCCAAAACGTCCCAAATTCTAACTCTGTCGTTTTTCGCCAATGTCCCAAAATCTTAAATGGCGTCTCACATCTAAACGAAGACAGATAGGAACAAGCCGATTCTTTCAGTGAATTTGTCTCACTCTTAGCTTTCAAACGAGCTATGGCACGACTAAATCCGTCCACTGGAAGCCAAGATCGAAGCAAGCTGTCCAGAGAGGGGGGGGAGTCAGCGAAATTTTTCTCTCCGATGGCGTTCAAATTCACCATACCGATAGAGAATTTCACGCTGATTCCAAATCTGAAATCCGTTTTCCAATCCGATGCTTCGTTTTGAAGCTAGAGCCCAAAACGTCCCAAATTCTAACTCTGTCGTTTTTCGCCAATGTCCCAAAATATTAAATGGCGTCTCACATCTAAACGAAGACAGATAGGAACAAGCCGATTCTTTCAGTGAATTTGTCTCACTCTTAGCTTTCAAACGAGCTATGGCACGACTAAATCCGTCCACTGGAAGCCAAGATCGAAGCAAGCTGTCCAGAGGGGGGGGGAGTCAGCGAAATTTTTCTCTCCGATGGCGTTCAAATTCACCATACCGATAGAGAATTTCACGCTGATTCCAAATCTGAAATCCGTTTTCCAATCCGATGCTTCGTTTTGAAGCTACAGCCCAAAACGTCCCAAATTCTAACTCTGTCGTTTTTCGCCAATGTCCCAAAATCTTAAATGGCGTCTCACATCTAAACGAAGACAGATAGGAACAAGCCGATTCTTTCAGTGAATTTGTCTCACTCTTAGCTTTCAAACGAGCTATGGCACGACTAAATCCGTCCACTGGAAGCCAAGATCGAAGCAAGCTGTCCAGAGGGGGGGGAGTCAGCGAAATTTTTCTCTCCGATGGCGTTCAAATTCACCATACCGATAGAGAATTTCACGCTGATTCCAAATCTGAAATCCGTTTTCCAATCCGATGCTTCGTTTTGAAGCTACAGCCCAAAACGTCCCAAATTCTAACTCTGTCGTTTTTCGCCAATGTCCCAAAATCTTAAATGGCGTCTCACATCTAAACGAAGACAGATAGGAACAAGCCGATTCTTTCAGTGAATTTGTCTCACTCTTAGCTTTCAAACGAGCTATGGCACGACTAAATCCGTCCACTGGAAGCCAAGATCGAAGCAAGCTGTCCAGAGGGGGGGGGAGTCAGCGAAATTTTTCTCTCCGATGGCGTTCAAATTCACCATACCGATAGAGAATTTCACGCTGATTCCAAATCTGAAATCCGTTTTCCAATCCGATGCTTCGTTTTGAAGCTACAGCCCAAAACGTCCCAAATTCTAACTCTGTCGTTTTTCGCCAATGTCCCAAAATCTTAAATGGCGTCTCACATCTAAACGAAGACAGATAGGAACAAGCCGATTCTTTCAGTGAATTTGTCTCACTCTTAGCTTTCAAACGAGCTATGGCACGACTAAATCCGTCCACTGGAAGCCAAGATCGAAGCAAGCTGTCCAGAGGGGGGGGAGTCAGCGAAATTTTTCTCTCCGATGGCGTTCAAATTCACCATACAGATAGAGAATTTCACGCTGATTCCAAATCTGAAATCCGTTTTCCAATCCGATGCTTCGTTTTGAAGCTAGAGCCCAAAACGTCCCAAATTCTAACTCTGTCGTTTTTCGCCAATGTCCCAAAATCTTAAATGGCGTCTCACATCTAAACGAAGACAGATAGGAACAAGCCGATTCTTTCAGTGAATTTGTCTCACTCTTAGCTTTCAAACGAGCTATGGCACGACTAAATCCGTCCACTGGAAGCCAAGATCGAAGCAAGCTGTCCAGAGGGGGGGGGGAGTCAGCGAAATTTTTCTCTCCGATGGCGTTCAAATTCACCATACCGATAGAGAATTTCACGCTGATTCCAAATCTGAAATCCGTTTTCCAATCCGATGCTTCGTTTTGAAGCTACAGCCCAAAACGTCCCAAATTCTAACTCTGTCGTTTTTCGCCAATGTCCAAAATCTTAAATGGCGTCTCACATCTAAACGAAGACAGATAGGAACAAGCCGATTCTTTCAGTGAATTTGTCTCACTCTTAGCTTTCAAACGAGCTATGGCACGACTAAATCCGTCCACTGGAAGCCAAGATCGAAGCAAGCTGTCCAGAGGGGGGGGGAGTCAGCGAAACTTTCTCTCCGATTGCGTTCAAATTCACCATACCGATAGAGAATTTCACGCTGATTCCAAATCTGAAATCCGTTTTCCAATCCGATGCTTCGTTTTGAAGCTACAGCCCAAAACGTCCCAAATTCTAACTCTGTCGTTTTTCGCCAATGTCCCAAAATCTTAAATGGTGTCTC